>JASAMZ010010147.1:0-18979 GCA_030248115.1 Linhomoeus sp. GSCO2_2
TGAGTACCTGACCTCTATACTATAGACGACAAGCGTTAGCTGAGTTTCGTTAGCTGAAGTGAGTTAGCAGCACTTTTTGTTACCGCACAAACGACATTTCAATCAATGAGCCTGATTTCAATGAGCCGACACAGCAACCCCCTCCTACAGTAGTACTTTTGTTTGAATAAACATTTATCCGTTCATTTCTCGAAAGGTAAGGCTGCCTTCGAAGATAATCCGACCATTCGAATTCCATTCGACATCGACAGTCCGAGCGTAAGCAGATTTTGAAATTTTGCGTGATGGTCTAAATAACGCGGAATAATTTAAACTAAAATGCAATATAGCATCGTCACGAGCATTTTTCCTGCGAAAATCGTGAGCCGATTAACTCTGAAGTACAAAATTGTGTTCGTCTGGCAATGCCTGCCTAAAGAGGTGAAAATTATTCCACTTCAATGCCGATTTTGGGAAGCTGTAGTTCGAAAGTACGGTAGTCTTGGACAAAGTAAAGCGCATACTGACAAGGAATCCGTGCTAGTCTTCTCAGAAGACGAGTCACAGAGTCACGCGAGTTGGTTGCAGTCGGTGCAAACAAGTCCCCTAAATACACAAGGTAGGTCTTATCTTTTGCCCATTTTATGGCCGGTCAGTGAATGAAACAGCCGAGTCGCAGGGCGAGACGTCGCCGTTTGCGAAACAACCAAACGCGTGACTTCTTTGCCGTGTTTGCTTGGTCGAGTGTGAGTATACGCTGCTACGTTAAGGGAATTGGAGCCGGAGTTGGGGGCAACGCAAAATGAAGGTGAGTGACGAGGTGTATATCGAGGCATATCTCCAACAAGCTCCGGTATAAAAAGTTGAGTTTGTATTCTGACTGACATTGCAAAGAGTTGCGTTCTTTGTGCAGAGAGTGCGAGAGCTCATCGCCCGTATTGCTCTACTTCACGAGCTGCCCCTTCGCAAGAGGATATTGCATAGCAATATTGATTTTGCCCGGGATTTGGCTTTTAGAGCAAGAAGATCCCTCTTACAAGTATCGCTTCTAAAAAGGTGACGAAAATCTGCCTAAGCTTGACAAACGTTTAACAAATTCTCAAGAGTGGCGTATTCTGTGGTGCGTGTCTGCGCAATGGAAAAATTGTTGCTGCCACATAAAAGAACACGTCGAGAGCTTTCAACTGACGTGTCGATTGCCGCTCTACGACGTAAGACGAGCAGTCTTGTCGTTGTAGTTGTACCACATTTCTCTTAATTGTTTTGTTATTGTTTTGTTTTAGTTCTTTATTTTTGAATTGTTTTGTTATTGTTATTGTTCCTCTCGAATTTCGACAGATTGTTCTTGTTCTTGTTAATAATTTAGGAACAATTGTACCTAAAATTGTTTCTAGGAAGATTGAGTGCCGTCGTAGGGCAGAAGTTCGTTTAGTGGTAATTTCATGAAATCAAACGAATTGCGACGTGAGTAACAAAACATTCTCAAATTATATGATATTAGCTCCATGACTGCTGTGGATTACTGTATACTTTCACCAACATTCAGAACAATTAAGGTACAATTTATGAGTGTCCAAATTGTTTTGTTCCAGAGCCATTTCAGATTGTTATTTTTATTGTTTTGTTCCTGGAAGCAGTGGAAAAAAAATTGTTATTGTTTCTATATTGTTAACAATTTAGGGGTACAAATTGTTAGGTACAATTTGTACCAAGGAACAATCGACTAGACTAAAGACGAGCCAGTTAGATGCATTTTGTGCTACATCTTCGGGTACTGTAACTCGCGAATTGAAAGTTTTGAGTTCCGACGAATGGAATAACAAATGGTCAGAGAGTCGAAAGCTATCCCATGAGCTCGACATTGTATCTTTACGACACAAGTCGTGCGAGTTAAAGCAATTTTAGTGTCAAAATCTCGAGAATGGCGTTTTTAGTGGTGCGTGTTTGCGTGATGGAAAAATTGTTCCTGCTGCATGAAAGAACACGTCGAGAGCTTTCAACCGACGTGTCGATGGTCGCTCTCTCTGCGACGTAAGACGAGCGAGTTAGATGCGTTTTGTGCTTTTGGACCCTTGGAGTACCGTAGCTCACGAAATTCAACTATTTGAGTTCCGACCAATGGGATAACAAATGATCAATGAGTCGAGAACTATCTGATGAACTCGTTTCGTCTCTCTACGACCCAAGGTGAGTGAGTTAGAGCGGTTTCAGCGCGAAAATATCGAGAATGGCGCTTTCTCTTGTGCGTGTTTGAGTAATAGAAAAAAGTTTTAATGCCACGTGAAAGAGCACGTCGAGAGCTTTCTACTGACGTGTCGATTGCTGCACTATAAAGCAAGACGAGCGAGTTTGAGTCGTTTTGCGTTTTGAGCTTCGGGTTACTGTAGCGCGCGAAATTCAAACTTTTGAGTCTCGACTTCTCTTAGCGACCCGATCAGTAAGTCGAGGCCTATCCATAGACCCCAAGATCGTATCTCTACGACTTTCCAAAGCCGAGATATGAGAGCATGACGGACGAACTAACGGACACACGCACGCACGCACGCACGCCGAGAGGGTGTCACCCGGCTGAGGCCGGGCGAAAAAACTACAGTCTCGCGATTTGCAATACAAATACATCAAATACATTTGTAACATTGGTCGGCTTTTCATCAGGTCGACTCGTCCATCCACGTGGAGGCCGTGTCCGAAGCGGCGTGGAAGGTCCACTGGACAATCCCCAACTACCGCGAGGTGGACACCAGTTGCGAAGTGGGCGCAGGCGTAGACAACGACCGCTGCTTCTCTTTGGCGAACGGTACCAAGTGGTTTCTGAGACTGTATCCCAGAGGGGACGGCAACGTGCCCGCTGGGCAGACGCCTCTATACGTCCACTTCGTCGCTGATGATGAACAGGAGAGTTTCCCTCATGGGCGCCTGGTCGCCTGCTCCTTCAGCGTGCTCCAGAGTGACGGTTGCACCCTCGAGAGAACGAGGTCCTCCACCCCACTGAATGGAGAGCGGTTCGTGGTGGGCAGAGGCCGCGGCTTCCCTCTGATGACCGCTGCGGAGCTGTTGGCAAAGTCCGGAGGCTACCTGCAGAAGGACGGCACACTCTCTCTCACATGCCGAATGGGCTTCTTGGGCCAAGAGGCTGAGGTACTTGGCATCGCAGTACCTAATACCTATTATGTAGATGAGAACCTGCTCTCGGGGCAAGTCTTGTCTTGTCTGGCTACTCAACAGCTTGTCTTAGAAGCCTGATTCACGTTCAAAGAGACATGCCATTGTCTCTGGACGCTGCTAGTTGTCTTGCCTTTGACCTTGACCTCGAGTGTTAAATTGTATTGTCTTTGCTCTTGTCTGTTAAATTGCCCTCAGATTGCCCCAAAATACCACCCATGTTTCAGGAGCGTTTCACCAGTTGGGCGGAGGACGTCGACGCACAGGAAGCCAGCCTCCACCTAATAGTCAAGAATTATCGCTCCATGGCCACTGAAACTGAGATAGGGGCGCGCTTGAATGGCGAACCCTGCCACCTCCCCAATGGAACCGCCTGGTATCTCTGCATAAACCCCAGAGTTAACGAGGAAGACACACGCATCAGTTTGTGTCTGAAGGAGGACACTCAGCAGCAGGCGCCGGGGGAAGGTCACTACAGAAGAGTGAAACACACCACGAGCTGCATAAAGAGTGGCGGTGGTCTATTCACGGTGGACAGGAGTTCTGCAGCTGGATATTCCATCACTGTGGGCCAGGCTTGCGGCCACAGCGCGTCAAGAGAGCAAATCCAAGTGTTGGACGATGGGAGCGTTCACTTCGTTGTTCAGCTGACATGCCTGGACGAGCTTCCAGAGGTGGCTTGACTTCAGAGACGTCTGTAGTGTCCACGCACTGTCAACTAGACGATTGCCAACCGTCCATTGGACATGCTGTTTGCTGGTTACCCGTTAGTCATGAGACCACTTCATTTCGTTTCATTCGCATTACTTGGCTTGCTTCTCATTTTAGCTCAAATCCTCCGTCAGTCTCTCCTCACCGGCAGACACCAACGTAGTGCTCTTCAACTGGCTCCTGCAGGACTATTCCCTGTGGGACGCACTGACCTGCAAAGGTGACTATGTGCGTAGCGCTACGGTGACCTTGCCAGATGCCAGTCGCTGGCTGCTGAAGCTCTACCCCAGGGGTGACGCCAACGCGGAAGCTGACTATGCCTCGCTTCTCCTTCGAAGAGTCGATACTAAAGTCGGCAGTGCGGTTCGCAGAAGAGTGAAGTTCGCGTTCTACGCTCTGCTCGAGGGAGGAACCAGGATTGGCTTGAAAGCGCTGGGTCCTATGAACGGCGCCCTCTTCACCTCCAGCAGGGGCTGGGGATGCGCTCAGGCTTTCCACAGAGACAAGATCACTCAAAGAAAGGGATGGAGGCTACTGCTGGGAGGACGGCAGTCTAAATCTGCAGTGCCGCATGGTGTTGCTGGAGACTGACGATGACCCCGCTGTAAGGCTGCCAGAGATGTCTCGTTCTCCTACAGTACAGGGAGTGCACCATGGGTTGCTTTCTTCAGGTCAATTCTGAAGCCTACGTCGACCACCCTACTCTGCAAACGGCCGTCTTCCACTGGCGAATTCGCCAGTACGACCAGTGGAGCTCCAAGACTGGCCGTGGCCAGTATCTGGAAAGCGACGTTTGCATCTTCAACAATGGAACCCACTGGACCATGCAGCTCTATCCTAAGGGAGATCTCCATTCCACCAACGAGCACGTATCGTGGCATCTGCAACCTCAGGACTTTGACCAATCTGCCACAAGCAACAGCGCTCATAGCAAAAGCAGACGTGTCCACTATTCGCTACATGCTGTCAATAAAAGTGGAAAACTCGTCCATGTCACGTCTGGCCCCTCCCCGACACGATGCTAATCAAGAAGTTCTCAAAGCTCATCTGTAGTGACGGCAGCGTCCACCTTCAATGCCGCATCACATTCCTGGACGAAGAGCCATACTACGAGCGAGCGTTCGACATTAACGCGTCCCGAACGCTGCAATCCGACTTCTGCTTTGTCTCCCAGAGTGGGGCGACACACAAGGTGAGGCTGTCATCGCTTGGCCATTCAATGACTTTGTGTTGTGTGATTCACAAACGTAGGTATCTATGTTTTAGGTGCACAGCCGCGTCATGCGTCAGTTCTCCCCAGTGTTCGACGGGATGAGCCGTTCGAATATGAGGGAAGTGTCTGAAGGGAAGCTTCGGACATCGGAGACCACAGACGAAGCGCTCAAAACCTTCGTTGATCACATGTACCTTTTAACGCATCTGGAATGCCAGCGGAACTGCGAGAGCTAATTGAACTGTTCAAGCTGGCCGACAGGTCGTCGTCGTCGTCGTCGTCGTCGTCGTCGTCGTTGTCGTGTCGTCGTCGTCGTTGTTGTCGTCGTCGTTGTCGTCGTCGTTGTCGTCGTCGTCGTCGTTGTCGTCGTCGTCGTCGTCGTGTCGTCGTCGTCGTCGTCGTCGTTGTCGTCGTCGTCGTGTCGTCGTCGTCGTTGTCGTCGTCGTCGTCGTCGTCGTCGTCGTCGTCGTCGTGTCGTCGTCGTCGTCGTCGTGTCGTCGTCGTCGTGTCGTCGTCGGCGTCGTCGGCGTCGCCACCGCCGTCGTTGTTGTTGTTCTTTCAACTTGCCACTTTTTGCAATGCCCTTCAGATACCAAGTGGGGAAGCTGGCAGAGCTGTGCGAGAAGGAAATGTGCCGCAGAATCACTTTGGAAAGTCTAGAATCGCTGATTCAACTGCCGTCCCTCTACCCATTGCCATTACTCGCTGGCGAAGTCGACAAGTTTGTTAGAGATAACTATGACAAAATCGGACAGGGAAACTCCATCGGGAAGAGCAGAAGTGTCAAGTCTGAAACCATTCCAAGCGGTGCCCTGATCAGATTCGTTCGGCTGTTCTCCAGTGAGTCGGCGCTGTTGTGTTGACTACAACAGCGTCGAGATGCTCAATCGTGCTCGAGTATGAATAGTACATGTAATCCAGTCATATTTGTCAATCGCAGAAACGTTCTCAGACTCGAGTACTTGATGTGGCCTTGATGTGACAGTTCCGTTGCAACACAGCGTTGCCACTACTGCTCAAATCCAACAAACTTCGCTAATCACAACAGAATTCAACAGCAACTGGCCTAGTGAATAACACCAAACCATCGACAAACGATTAACAAATGGGCTACAACAACAATGGCGCGAGGCGTAAACGAATCCAAACGGAGACGCGAACAAACTTCCACAAAACTATCATTCGCTGTAGTCACGATTCACGAAAGTCCGACAGCTCCAAGGCGAGGCGCACTTCCTTTTCCGACGTCTCCCGCCTGCTTAGGCAGAGGACGTTGTCGCCCACGATCAAGTTGTGTGGCAGCAACTTCCTTTGTTCCCTCAAGGGTGTCGACTGCTGCTGCATTGAGAGGCCGGCGGAAAGGGAAGGCACGAGAATCACCAGTCGTTCCCTCTCGGGAGGCCAGACGACGGGATCGGAAGGAGGATTATGCTCAAGACACTCGACTCTGTCGACGACCAGAGAGCGCAAGTAGGAGCAGCGCTCCACGAAGTCGCCATATGTGAAAGGCTGCAGGTGAACGGGGGAGGAGCCCTCGCGCACTGTAATGGTGCCGACGACGAGCCTCTTCAGCATGGGAACCACAAGTGAGAGGCGCGATAGTAGACGTCTCATTTGGCGGTCCACCTGAATGTGGAAGCGGAGCATTACCAAAATAGTAGGAAAGCGACTCGTACGTCTACAGCTGCTTTCAGGTCGATTCAAGTCCGAGAAATCCTAATTCCCATTTGCGGCGCAATGCAATGAAACGAACAAAGCACGCACGTACGTAGCAGTTCATCTCCAGGTGCGTGAGCCCGTCAAGCGCTAGAAGAGGCGGATGAGGCAGCGCGCAGCAAGCGATTTCTTTCACTTCCAGCTTCTTGAGAAGCGGAAGCTCTTTGAGCACCAGCAGAAGTGGGGGAAGGCGGCCATCGGACGATATCCAAGACACGACGACTTGTGGCACAGAAATCGCCTTCAGTTGCTCTGCCTTCGACGTGACAATTGGAGTCCAAGTGTCGTCCCAGGTGTCGAGCTCGCCGGCTGGCAGTTGAAGAGAGTCGACCGACGGAAGCGAGGCGACCACAAAGGCCGCATTGGCAAATTCCCCCATCTGAAAGAATGGTAGTTAGCCGACCTATTTCTTAATTGGATTCAGACAACTCAGTAATCGACCAACGTCGCCATTGCACTCGACGTTGAAGTGCTTCAGTTTCGACTTGGTAAGAAAGACCCGAGCGAGTCTGTCGACGAGGGCGCAAAGTAGGTTGTGCTCGTAGCCAGCCGCGAGCCATACTGCGAGCGTCTCCAATGAAGGAGCACAGAGTCTGGCCAGACGTCCCATCCAATCCTCATTTCGTCCCGCATAATTCGCGATCAATAGATCGACAACACAACTTTTGCCGCTCTTGGTGCTGAGCCTCAACGTGTGCCTCCTCTCATCCAGTATTGCTTGGACGAATCTGAGAATGGAAGCTCCGTAGCGGTCGCAGACTTCGCTCCAGCTGCGGCAGACGCGCGAGATTCGGCCGAAGTCTGTCAGAGGCAGTTTCGAAAAGATTCTGGCCAGTAAAACCGGTGGAAGCTGCTCTGCCATCCTCGCAAACTCGAGATTTGACTTACAACTTCATACTCGAGGCGGTGCGCTTGTCTGCAATGCTGTGCGGCAATTATGGCCAAGTTTGTCCCAGACAGAGGCGCCTTGAGTTTGTTTGCTACCGTATGCGCGGCAATTCGATCATTGGACCAGCGCAGTTGACTTTCTTACTGTACTAGTCTCGTTTAAATCAAAATATCCTGAAATTTCTGGGCAGGTAAGCTTGTTGTCAAATATATTGCTAGAATTGGAACCGCCATCCAAAGTCGATAGTCGAGCGCTAACAAGATTGAAAAATTTCGTGCGCTGCTCGAAATATCGCAGAATAATCAAAACTAAAATACAGTACCTTGCGTCATGGCTAAGTTTTCTGTCAAAGATGGTGAACCGATTAACTCCAAAGTCGCAGAATCGCGTTTGTTGGCCAAGACCTGCCTAACGTGATAGAAATTTTCCAACTTCAACGCTGATTTTGGGGAGCTGTAGTTGAAAGGTAGTCTTTTGCTCCAGATCACTTTTTGGACCATAACTCTAAAACTCGTGAACCAATTACCTCGCGTCCTTTTACACTTGGTAGCGCCCGATTGCCCGATTATCGGCATCACACGCATTTGTGCACGACTTCGTCTGTTTGGCTGAAAATCGGCAATTTCTGATAACTTAGCAAAAATCGAAAACTATAAAGGCCTCGTTCTCGCTGTAGGAACATCAACTGCTTTTGACATCTACAAGATTTTCTTAGAAGCGTATTTCCAACATTGTTGACTGTGCCTTTCTTCTCATTCTAGTTTCTTGATCATGGCTGCCTAACAAACCTGAGGTCGATCTACCGTAGTTTAGCCAATGACGAATTAGCAATTAGTATAGTTCGATAGACGCCTTGCACATATTGACTACTGTAGTTGAGAAATTCAAAACTGCGCAACGCGCGTTGTTCAAAAACTACGACTCCAGCCTGGAAACGGCATGACTTCTGCCGGCGATTGATCGAATTCCACGAGTTGTAGGTACTACAAATTGCAATTGCATGTACACGTAGTATTCTCGACAAAGGCGGTTTGTTCAGAGTGGGCAAACATCACCAAGAGACAATTCCAACGTCGAAATGTTCGCAGTTAGCAAGCAGTCTTATAAGGACAGGCGTGTCACAAAGAGCGCTTCTTGTTCTGTCGCTCGGCTCGAGTGCGCGCAGCAGCTGGGCGGCGGCCTCGACGGCGCGCTCCAAACCCATCTCGAGGGCGAAGCGGCCGCTCTCTTTCAGTCGGCGGTATTGGATCGACTAGAAGTCACGGATCTCTGGACCGTCGGCAGGCCTTCCATCTGCATGCAAGCAACTGGATGCCGTACGCATCTCGGCGGGGGGGGGGGGTATTCCAAAGCAGATTGTAGTGCAGGACGAATCGAATACGATGGATAAGCGCCTTGCCACCTGAGGTGCAAATCATCGCTAGAGAATCAGAATCCAATCAGAAACCCTATCCTTGACCACAAGCGCTGATCGAATGGGGATAATCCGACTGATCTTCTCGATGGCGCGCCGCACGCAAGCGATCCTGCTGCGCACTGCGTAGTTCACTTTTGTGCACAAGGCAATGCGAACTGAGAGATCGTTGAGTCTCGTAGTTGGTGAGTCCCCGGAACGGCATTGACTTCTCGCATCCATCCAACGCGTATGGAAGATGGCAACTGCTGCTGCGACGACTCGCGACAAGCTCATTCGACTGAATGTCAGAGGGAAGAGATTCGAGATGTGGCGCTCCACCTTGGTCAAAAGTCCCCATTTCGCCAGACGTCTGAGCGAAGACTGGGCCACAGAGGGAGAGGATTCAGAGTTGATACTGGAGAGAAATCCACGCTATTTTGTTTACGTACTGGATTTCCTCGCCGACTATCCCATTCGGCCGGGTTGGTTGGTGGTACTTACATTCGGCCGTTGCAAGCAACTGAATGAATGATCTGTTCGTATCGCATTGCTAAAGGTTGGTGGAGTGTGTGCCGCTTTAGAAGGTCAAGAGCTGCGAGCCTGTGTGGACGCCGAATTCAGCTTCTTCGGCCTGCCTTCGCTTCAGCAAGCCGAGCACATTGGTCGACAGCTACACGGTGGGACTTTGCGATTTGCGCTTGACTATTGCTCCACTGGAATCGATCAGAACTGGAGAAGAGCTTGATTCTTGGTTGTTGTAGAGACGCCACCTGAGGCTTACGGTGGCAACGACTGCTGGAAGTTTCGGTTCGTGCATCAGCATACCCGAACGGACGTCTTCTACTTCTTCCAAGCGGACATGGAGCGGTTTGTGGGTTTGTCAAGTCGATTGCGTCGTAAATGTGGGAATACTTCTGCACTCATCAATAGCAGATGTCATAGCGGTCTCCTGCACCATCTGCTGGCGCACCCGCGACCGGAAACGGTCCACGATGGCGTCGTCCACATTCCCTGTCCCAAGAGCGCCCTCGTATTGCCGGGCCACCCCGGCACTCTTATCAAGGAGGGCGACATTCGAAGCATTCTACACGCGCAGAATCATGGCGAGGCGGCGATAGGCCGGATCTTCTCAATGGATACACTCCAGTGGCGCGAGCGCATCGCCATTGGAATGGATTTGGGCCTGGAGAGGGCTGTCATAGCCGTCCACGAGAGACTCAAGAAGGACGGACACCGTTGAGGAAGGAACAGGTTGCCGCAGGTCACTCGAGATGGTCGATAGGGTCGCAGAAATTGCGTTGAATTACGATTTGATGGTCGATGATTGCGGTTGACTTAGCTTCGATTGACGTTTCACTGCGGTGCCGTTATCAATGTCGAGAATCGTCGAAGTTTTGGGTTTGTTCATTGTTGTCGGCTGACAGTGACCGAACAGTACTGTCTTGCGAGCATGCCAGAACACAACAAGCCGGCGTAGGCGAAAGACCGTGCCACGTGTGTCGAAACACTCGAAGCTTTCAATAGAACTGCTGCTTGTGCTCCTGCCAGGCGGCCTGAGACAGACGCCTGCTTAACGTTATATTTACCACCGGAACATTAGGCGGATCTATTTCATCCGTTTGTCGGATCTTTGCGATTTCGCGATCCGCCGGGCTGATTCGGCCCAAATTTTGACACGTTTTCGGATTTGGGATGCCGATCACATATCAGAAGAGAAATTTCAAAAATTCTTTCGCGTTCGTGAGTTATAGGACTTCGGACAACTTTGACGTTGCGCTGCAGTCGAACGCGACGTCGTACGAAGTTGGTGTAATTGAATAAAGTATTTGACTTTGTGCCCTTTATCTACACACCAAATTTCAGCCCAATTGAAGGTAATCGATATTTGAAGAAAATGCCAATCTTTCAGCAAAATCAGTATACAATCAATTGAGCTGAAATTCGGTGTGTAGATAAAGGGCACAAAGTCAAATACTTTATTCAATTACACCAACTTCGTACGACGCCGCGTTCGACTGCAGCGCAACGTCAAAGTTGTCCGAAGTCCTATAACTCACGAACGCGAAAGAATTTTTGAAATTTCTCTTCTGATATGTGATCGGCATCCCAAATACGACAAGGGAAACGTGCAGGAGAGCCTGCAGTGAAGCACTCCGACCCGAACGGGGGAAAGCAGACCGCCACTCACTTATCTTGAGAAATAACCCTTTAGGACACACTTGCACACGGATAAAATTCTTTTTCAGGCAGCAGCACACGGATTTATTTTGGCCGATTTTCTGCTCCGTGTGCAGCACTGTGTGCAAGTTTGCACACATTCTCGACTCCTTGCACACATTCCTGATTCCGTGCACACATTTCTGCCCCCTTGCACACATCCTTGGGACCTTGCACACATTTCTGCCCCCTTGCACACATTCTTGGGACCTTGCACACATTCTTGGGACCTTGCACACATTTCTGACTCCTTGCACACATTTCTGACTCCTTGCACACATTTTTAGGTGTTTGCACACATTTTTATGGGTTTGCACACATTTATTGGTGTTTGCACACATTTTTAGTTGTTTGCACACATTTATTGGTGTTTGCACACACTTATTGGTGTTTGCACATATTTTCAGGAGTTTGCACACATTTATTGGTGTTTGCACACATTTATTGATGTTTGCACACATTTATTGGTATTTGCACACATTTTTAGTTGTTTGCGCACATTTTTGGTTGTTTGCACACATTCTTAGGTGCTTGCACACATTTTTATGGGTTTGCACACATTTATTAGTGTTTGCACACATTTTTGGTTGTTTGCACACATCTTTAGTTGTTTGCACACATTTATTGGTGTTTGCACACATTTTTATGGGTTTGCACACATTTATTGGTGTTTGCACACATTTATTGGTGTTTGCACACATTTTTGCGTCTTTGCACACATTTTTATGGGTTTGCACACACTTATTGGTGTTTGCACACATTTTTAGTTGTTTGCACACATTTATTGGTGTTTGCACACACTTATTGGTGTTTGCACACATTTTCAGGAGTTTGCACACATTTATTGGTGTTTGCACACATTTTTAGTAGCTTGCACACATTTATTGGTGTTTGCACACATTTATTGATGTTTGCACACATTTATTGGCATTTGCACACATTTTAGTTGCTTGCACACATTTTTGGTTGTTTGCATACATTCTTAGGTGCTTGCACACATTTTTATGGGTTTGCACACATTTATTGGTGTTTGCACACATTTTTGGTTGTTTGCACACATTTTTGGTTGTTTGCACACATCTTTAGTTGTTTGCATACATTTATTGGTGTTTGCACACATTTTATGGGTTTGCACACATTTATCGGTGTTTGCACACATTTATTGGTGTTTGCACAAATTTTTGGGTCTTTGCACACATTTTTATGGGTTTGCACACATTTATTGGTGTTTGCACACATTTATTGGTGGTTGCACACATTTTTGGTTGTTTGCACACATTTTTAGGCATTTGCACACATTTGTTGGCATTTGCACACATTTTTATGGGTTTGCACACATTTATTGGTGTTTGCACACATTTATTGGTGTTTTCACACATTTTTGGTTGTTTGCACACATCTTTAGTTGTTTGCACACATGTTTGCACACATTTATTGGCATTTGCACACATTTTAGTTGTTTGCACACATTTTTGGTTGTTTGCATACATTCTTAGGTGCTTGCACACATTTTTATGGGTTTGCACACATTTATTGGTGTTTGCACACATTTTTGGTTGTTTGCTCACATTTTTGGTTGTTTGCACACATCTTTAGTTGTTTGCACACATTTATTGGTGTTTGCACACATTTTATGGGTTTGCACACATTTATTGGTGTTTGCACACATTTATTGGTGTTTGCACAAATTTTTGGGTCTTTGCACACATTTTTATGGGTTTGCACACATTTATTGGTGTTTGCACTCATTTATTGGTGGTTGCACACATTTTTGGTTGCTTGCACACATTTTTAGGCATTTGCACACATTTGTTGGCATTTGCACACATTTTTATGGGTTTGCACACATTTATTGGTGTTTGCACACATTTATTGGTGTTTGCACACATTTTTGGTTGTTTGCACACATCTTTAGTTGTTTGCACACATTTATTGATGTTTGCACACATTTTTGGTTGTTTGCACACATTTTTAGGCATTTGCACACATTTATTGGTGTTTCCACACATTTTTGGTTGTTTGCACACATTTATTGGTGTTTGCACACATTTATTGGTGTTTGCACACATTTATTGGTGTTTGCACACATTTGTAGTTGTTTGCACACATCTACTGGTGTTTGCACACATTTATTTGTGTTTGCACACATATTTAGTTGTTTGAACACATTTATTGGTGGTTGTACTCATTTTGGTTGTTTGCACCAATAAATGTGTGCAAACACCAATAGCTGTGTGCAAACACCAATAAATGTGTGCAATGTGTGCAAACACCCAAAATGAGTGCAACCACCAATAAATGTGTTCAAACAACTAAATATGTGTGCAAACACTCAAAACTGCCAGAAATGTGTGCAAGCACCAATGAATGTATGCAAACAACCAAAAATGTGTGCAAACAACTAAAAATGTGTGCAAACACCAATAAATGTGTGCAAATGCCTAAAAATGTGTGCAAGCAACCAAAAATGTGTGCAAACCCATAAAAATGTGTGCAAACCCATAAATATGTGTGCAAACACCAATAAATGTGTGCAAATGCCAAAAAATGTGTGCAAACAACCAAAAATGTGTGCAAACAACCAAAAATGTGTGCAAACACCAATAAATGTGTGCCAATGCCTAAAAATGTGTGCAAACAACCAAAAATGTGTGCAAACAACCAAAAATGTGTGCAAACACCAATAAATGTGTGCAAACAACTAAAAATGTGTGCAAACAACTAAAAATGTGTGCAAACCCATAAAAATGTGTGCAAACCCATAAAAATGTGTGCAAACACCAATAAATGTGTGCAAACACCAATAAGTGTGTGCAAACACCAATAAATGTGTGCAAACAACTAAAAATGTGTGCAAACACCAATAAATGTGTGCAAACCCATAAAAATGTGTGAAAACACCTAAAAATGTGTGCAAGGAGTCAGAAATGTGTGCAAGGAGTCAGAAATGTGTGCAAGGAGTCAGAAATGTGTGCAAGGTCCCAAGAATGTGTGCAAGGTCCCAAGAATGTGTGAAACAAAAGGTGTGTCAGAAATGTGTGCAAGGTAACAAGAATGTGTGCAAGGAGTCAGAAATGTGTGCAAGGAGTCAGAAATGTGTGCAAGTTCCCAAGAATGTGTGCAAGGTCCCAAGAATGTGTGCAAGGAGTCAGAAATGTGTGCAAGGAGTCAGAAATGTGTGCAAGGTCCCAAGAATGTGTGCAAGGTCCCAAGAATGTGTGCAAGGAGTCAGAAATGTGTGCAAGGAGTCAGAAATGTGTGCAAGGTAACAAGAATGTGTGCAAGGAGGCAGAAATGTGTGCACGGAGGCAGAAATGTGTGCAAGGAGTCAGAAATGTGTGCAAACTTGCACACAAATTTCAGAAATTTGCTCCGTGTGCAGCACACAGCCGAAATTTATCCGTGTGCTGCTGCTGTATACAATAGTATACATGCGTGTCACAAAGGGATAAGGCCGATTTCCGTCCGAAGATTCTCCACAAGTTCCGCCCGCGCGCGAGTTTCAGAGTACGCGTATTCCCTCCACCTACCGGCGCGCAGCAGAACTCCACCGAAATCCTGTAGATCAGGCCGAATTGAGTCCAAAATGCGCCAGTTCACTTCGATTCAACAAGTAGCCGGCAGCTAAGATTCGGGGCTGCGCCAATCGCAAACTCGCCTTGCCATTTTGGACGGGAAGAATTGACAGTTCATGCGCAAATGCTTACTTTACCACGCCGTCTTTTCGCACTGCATTTCCTTCAATTCTGAAGTTTGAATGCGCGCGCAAATTTAAGTTGCAAATAGCTTGAGGAGAGTAGAGTAAAAGTTGCATTCTAATTTGAATTTCGGCATTAGGAACGTGGCTGTTTGATGGCAAAATCGACACAAAATGGAGAAACCAATAGCGAATTCGCGTTCCTCGCCGCGAAATACCCTAAAATCGACACTTCAACCGTACAATTACCACACTTTCAGTTTCGTCGACGTAGGGCTACGGTAGGTCGATTTTCGACCAAAACTCGCCAATCTTGATCAGAAACGCCAAAATAACGCCAGATTCGGCGTCAGCGACCTCGAAAGCACCGGGATCGACTCCAACATTGATTTTGACCACCCGGGTGGAAATTCGAATTTTGGACGCGGCCAGGGTACGGTAGCCGAAAAAAATATTTTTAAAAATTGATCCTAGATCAGTTTTCAACGGGGAATCGCGTGGTGCAGTCCATTTGGCCACAAATCATCGCAATCGAGCGCTAAAACGGCCGAAAGTCGAAAATCGGCATTTTCGGTCTCCGACGGCGACCACTTGCAACCACAGAACTCACGATTTCCGCGGTGGATTTTGGCGATTATGGTCTTAAACGAAAGAGAACATCATAATCTTGCCGATTGGAGATATCTGGCCCGATCCAACAACTCCCTGATTTACTAGGATTTTTTAAAGGCAAATTTTTGTCAAAAAACCGCTTTCGGCTACAGTAACCCGAGAACGCGTCGGCCGATTGGCTGGGGATTTTTTTTCCCCTGTTCGTCTCGTCGAGGGCTATAACATATCCAAAGGACATCAAAATCGGACGACTATTCCAGAAATTCCAGCTGGGTGAACACCCTCTCAGTAAGTAAATTTTCAAATTTTTGAATTTTTCTCAAAATTTTTCCACCACGCGAAAAAAACGAAGGCCCGAGCACCCCTACTATCCCTCGAGAGCTATCGATTAAAAAAAACCCCGTCCAAATCGGATGAGAAATGAGGCACGAAAGTGAGTGGCGAAAGTTTTGATCGGGAGCAGCTCCACTATAGCACTCCGCCCCTTTTGGGGTCGGAGTGCTAAAAACGTGTCAAAATTTGGGCCGAATCAGCCCGGCGGATCGCGAAATCGCAAAGATCCGACAAACGGATGAAATAGATCCGCCTAATGTTCCGGTGGTAAATATAACGTTAAGGTGCACTTGGACTGCCACCACTTCAGATGTTGCCCTTGCTGCTTGCGCTCTCTGCAGACGTGGAAGCGAAGCTCGCCCTTCTGCCGAACGGCTCCGCAGTAAACAGTGGTCGCACTTCCTTTGCGTCGCCTCCTTTAGCTTCTTGTTGAGACAGAGGCGATTGAGAACAAGCATGGGGAAGCGGTGCTTATGCTGGAAGCAGACCAACTTCTGGCTGGCGGGAACCACGGAGGGCCAGCTCTTGACGGGCAGATTGACCCCTTTGATGGAGAGAAATCGACGGCCATTCGGATCGAAGGGCCGACCAGTAGGTTGTGCGCCTTCATCGTCTTCTCGGAAGAGGGCCAACTTCCCGTGGAAACCGACGAAGTATGGCTGGCCTACTCCTGCAGCTCCACCATCGCTGTGGGGACGTCGGCGGCAGTGAGGGATCCGCGAGCTTTTGGTGACTTGAGGCCAAAGCGACGGTTGGCCGACCACTCTTCGGTGATTCAATCACTGTCGATGTAGAAGACACATACCGTTGCCACGAAGGACTCAATCATGCGACACGAACTCGAGGAACAGCGCGATGACCTACTCTTTACGACCATCATAGTTGGCTAATGGAAAGGGGCCCAAACAGACGGATCACTTTGTTTCATTAGCTGCATTGTCAAATGATAGTCCCTGGTCCGAAACCGTCCCTTTCAGTAACTATACGAGGTATGCTAAAGGAGGTAAAGATAATATGTAGCGGTTTCAATCCACGAACGCTAGCTTCGAAGGCAGAGGAGTCGATCTCGGTGAACCCTCAGCTGGTGTAGCAACAGGCCGATCAGTACCAACGCCACCTTGACGATGGCCACTGAACGAACACAAGAGGTGGTTGATCCTTGTGCTTCAAAAGAGCTACACACTGTACCGGGTGGTCCAAAATAAAGTGGCACCCTTTGAGCGCTCGCAACTTGCCCATAACAATGGCCGATCCAGTTGAAAATTTGCACAATTATTTTCCCTTATGGTACAAATAAACACACCAAATCTCACCTAATTTGGTTATACGGATCCAGAGTTGCAGCGTTGTGAATTTTCAAGTACTGTAGAAAATCTCGATCGTCTGTAACTTTTGCGTGGGTGAAGCAATCAAGGTCAAACTTTCACAGGATATACTCTGGAAGGTTTGCTACCTGAATACCATGCCAGAATTACAACTTTTTGGTCGTGCCGCACATGCGACTCTGTGTTACAGCTTCAGCGTGTGTGTCGCAGCAGACAGTCAACACGATTTTCATGCAGCATTTGCGGCACTTCCAAAAAGTTGTGATTTTGCCATGGTATTCAGGTAGCAAACCTTCCAGAGTATACCCTGTGAAAGTTTGACCTTGATTGCTTAGCCCGTGCAAAAGTTCCAGATGATCGAAACTTTTTCTACGAGTGACAGTACTTTAAAATTCACAACGCTGCAACTCTGGATCTGTAAAACCAAACTAGGTAAGATTTGGTGTGTTTATTGGTACCGTAAGGGAAAATAATTGTGCAAATTTTCAACGCGATCGCCAGTCGTACGGGCAAGTTGTGAGCGCTCAAAGGGTGCCACTTTATTTTGGACCACCCGGTAGGCTTCATCGGCTCGCTCACCAATGGACAGGCCAATCCACAGCCCGATCTGGCCGCCGATGTCGCTCACAAGATTGGTCAACGTCTTGGCCTGCTTCTGAACCAGCAGATGTGAGCTCAAGTGGCGGTCAAGTGCCAATATAGTTACAAAACAAGAGCGAGCGACACCTGCTCTATCTTCACGTAGCCGTTGCGCAAGAAGTGAATCTCCAGCCAGGACTTGTCCCTGCCTACGACAGAGTGGTCCAACAGCGCGCGTGTCTTCCGAGATTTCTTGGCCGCCCCCAGTCCAAGTACAGTATCGCTAGTGTTACCGCCTGAACGGACTTCCAGATGACGGCATGCGAAGCAAAAGACATTGCGAAATGATCTCGACCGGTGAAAGCCAAATCGTGGCACTGTTTTCTGCAACTTCGATCGTCGGCAAAGCCGCCACCACGGGGAAGGCACCTCGAAATAAGGGTTTGCAGAATCACAAAATCCTCGTGCGTCTGTATGTACCGGGTGTTTCGAAAGTCCAGCCCCCCATCCACAGCAAGCTGTAGGAAAGCTAGAAGGGTGAAACTTGGAGATATGTTAGCACAATGTGTTGACACATCTGACGCCAAATTTCAGCACCCTTGACCCATTCGTGCGGGAATGGGAGCTCGAAACGCAAAATTGGTCAGGCACGCTGGCCCTCGCGGAGCAGGTCCCCCAGCAGCAGGAGCAGCTGGTGGCTCTCAGAGACGTGACCGGCGAATCAAATTTGAATCGTTCGTTCTCGAACGCGTAACAAGCTATGATGTTCGTTCAAACAGCATTCGAAAGCACCATTTCGCCTCTTCACAGTGGTGCAAGTCGCATCAAAATAACTGCAAGTGCAGCACAAGTTGTAGCTGCTACAAGCCAGCGAGTCTTCCGAAATTGATTAAATTTTGCGTTTCGAGCTCCTATTCTCACACAAATGGGTCTAGTAGGGTGCCGAAATTTGGCGTCTGACGTGTCAACACATTAGGCTAACATATCTCCAAGTTTCACCCTTCTAGCTTTCCTACAGCTTGCTGTGGATGGGGGGGGGGGGGGCTGGACTTTCGAAACACCCGGTATGTATGTAGCTTACCTACATTGTCTGACTGCTGCTTCCGCGGCATTTCCCTTCTCGGCGGTCGAAGTGGTAGACGGGCGAATT
>JASAMZ010010148.1:0-25157 GCA_030248115.1 Linhomoeus sp. GSCO2_2
TTATCTACGAGTTGATGAAGTCGGCCGCCACTTCATCAGCTCACGGCTTCATCCAGATGAAGTGGTGAAGTCGATCTGGTGAACTGATGAAGTCGACCTGGTGAACTGATGAAGTGATCTGATGAACTCATGAAGTCGATCTGGTGAAGTGATGAAGTCGATCTGATGAAGTGGTGAAGTCGATCTGATGAAGTGGTGAAGCTGATCTGGTGAAGTGATCTGATGAAGTGGTGAAGTCCATCAGATGAAGTGGTGAAGTCGATCTGATGAAGTGGTGAAGTCGATCTGATGAAGTGGTGAAGTCGATCTGGTGAAGTGATCTGATGAAGTGGTGAAGTCGATCTGATGAAGTGGTGAAGTCAATCTGGTGAAGTGATCTGATGAAGAGGTGAAGTGATCTGATGAAGTGGTGAAATCGATCTGGTGAAGTGATCTGATGAAGTGGTGAAGTCGATCTGGTGAAGTGATCTGATGAAGTGGTGAAGTCGATCTGGTGAAGTGATCTGATGAAGTGGTGAAGTCGATCTGATGAAGTGGTGAAGTCGATCTGGTGAAGTGATCTGATGAAGTGGTGAAGTCGATCTTATGAAGTGATCTGATGAAGTGGTGAAGTCGTCCTGATGAAGTGGTGAAGTCGATCTGGTGAAGTGATCTGATGAAGTGGTGAAGTCGGTCTGATGAAGTGGTGAAATCGATCTGGTGAAGTGGTGAAGTCGATCTGATGAAGTGGTGAAGTCGATCTGATGAAGTGGTGAAGTCAATCTGGTGAAGTGATCTGATGAAGTGGTGAAGTGATCTGATGAAGTGGTGAAGTCGATCTGGTGAAGTGATCTGATGAAGTGGTGAAGTCGATCTGATGAAGTGGTGAAGTCAATCTGGTGAAGTGATCTGATGAAGAGGTGAAGTGATCTGATGAAGTGGTGAAATCGATCTGGTGAAGTCGATCTGATGAAGTGGTGAAGTCGATCTGGTGAAGTGATCTGATGAAGTGGTGAAGTCGATCTGGTGAAGTGATCTGATGAAGTGGTGAAGTCGATCTGATGAAGTGGTGAAGTCGATCTGGTGAAGTGATCTGATGAAGTGGTGAAGTCGATCTGGTGAAGTGATCTGATGAAGTGGTGAAGTCGATCTGATGAAGTGGTGAAGTCGATCTGGTGAAGTGATCTGATGAAGTGGTGAAGTCGGTCTGATGAAGTGGTGAAATCGATCTGATGAAGTGGTGAAGTCGATCTGATGAAGTGGTGAAGTCGATCTGATGAAGTGGTGAAGTCGATCTGGTGAAGTGATCTGATGAAGTGGTGAAGTCGATCTGATGAAGTGGTGAAGTCAATGTGGTGAAGTGATCTGATGAAGAGGTGAAGTGATCTGATGAAGTGGTGAAATCGATCTGGTGAAGTGATCTGATGAAGTGGTGAAGTCGATCTGGTGAAGTGATCTGATGAAGTGGTGAAGTCGATCTGGTGAAGTGATCTGATGAAGTGGTGAAGTCGATCTGATGAAGTGGTGAAGTCGATCTGGTGAAGTGATCTGATGAAGTGGTGAAGTCGGCCTGATGAAGTGGTGAAATCGATGTGATGAAGTGGTGAAGTCGATCTGATGAAGTGGTGAAGTCGATCTGGTGAAGTGATCTGATGAAGTGGTGAAGTCGATCTGATGAAGTGGTGAAGTCAATCTGGTGAAGTGATCTGATGAAGAGGTGAAGTGATCTGATGAAGTGGTGAAATCGATCTGGTGAAGTGATCTGATGAAGTGGTGAAATCGATCTGGTGAAGTGATCTGATGAAGTGGTGAAGTCGATCTGGTGAAGTGATCTGATGAAGTGGTGAAGTCGATCTGATGAAGTGGTGAAGTCGATCTGGTGAAGTGATCTGATGAAGTGGTGAAGTCGGTCTGATGAAGTGGTGAAATCGATCTGATGAAGTGGTGAAGTCGATCTGATGAAGTGGTGAAGTCGATCTGATGAAGTGGTGAAGTCAATCTGGTGAAGTGATCTGATGAAGTGGTGAAGTCGGTCTGATGAAGTGGTGAAGTCGATCTGATGAAGAGTGGAAGTCGATCTGGTGAAGCAGTGAAGCTGACTGGCAAAGTGATCTGATGAAGTGTGAAGTTGACTGGTGAAGTAGTGAAGTGGTGAAGGTGACTTGTGAAGTGATCTGATGGCATGGTGTAATGCAGTAAAGTGGTGAAGTGATCTGATAAAATGTAATGTTGGCTGGTGATGTGATCTCATGTAGGTAGGTAGTGGTGAAATCGATCTGATGAAGTGGTGAATTCAATCTGGTGAAGCAGTGAAGCCCTCTAACTGGTGATGAAGTTGGCTCCCAGCTGAATTCCGCTCCTAGCTAGGTGAATTAACCAAGTTGACTCCCAGGAGAAATCTCTTTAGTGAAGTTAGTGACTCTGATCAATTTTGTCTGGATGAGCTGATAGAAGTGAATTATTAACTGGATGTAGTCAAATTGAGATTAAGTAATTTTTCATTAGGTGAAATTTATAAATACTCTGAAAACTTCCTTCCCCTTCTCCAATTTCAATGCCATGCCGGAGAAGGTGCAGATCAAGTAGGGGGCTTATTGGCATATTCACAGTTAGTTCTACACACAAAGTAACCACAAATATTCTGATAAGCCTCCCACCCCTTCTCCAACTTCAACACCTTGCTGGAGAAGGCGCATATCAAGAGGAAGGCTTATTGGTGTATTTACAGTAGGTGAATCTATCTAAACAACCCAGACGAAATGATCTGTAGCTGAGATTTTCAATGGAGTTAAATGTGGAGAGTAATATCCACATGTGTGTAACCATTAGGAGCCACATTTCATGCAACATTGACAAATGATGTGAAATTTGTACAGCCATCCCATAGTGTTGTGAATCGTGATTAGGCTCTGACCTTCTGGTGCAACATTGGCCAACGGTGTGAAACTGGGAGAGTTGCACCATGGTGTCATTGTGTGTGCTCTTACCTTCTAGTGCAACATCGGCCAATGGTGTGGAATTTGGAGAGCAGTGCAACAGTGACATGATTGGGCTCTGACCTTCTGGGGCAATGCCGGCCAATGGTGTAAAACTTGGAGAGCAGTGTCACGGTGTCATTATTAAGCTGTGGTCTGAATTTTCCATGCAACATCAGCCAAAGGTGTGAAACTTGGAGAGCAGTGCCACAGCGTCATGATTGGGCTCCGACCTTCTGGTGCAACATCGGCCAATGGTGTGAAACTTGGAGAGCAGTGCCACAGTGTCATGATTGGGCTCAGACCTTCTGGTGCAACATCGGCCAGTGGTGTAAAACTTGGAGAGTAGAGCCATGGTGTCATTATAAAGCTGTGCTCTGACCTTCTGGTGCAATATAGGCCAATGGTGTGAAACTTGGAGAGTAGAGCCATGGTGTCATAATAAAGCTGTGCTCTGACCTTCTGGTGCAATATAGGCCAATGGTGTGAAACTTGGAGAGTAGAGCCATGCTGTCATTATAAAGCTGTGCTCTGACCTTCTGGTGCAATATAGGCCAATGGTGTGAAACTTGGAGAGCAGAGCCATGGTGTCATTATAAAGCTGTGCTCTGACCTTCTGGTGCAACATCGGCCAGTGGTGTAAAACTTGGAGAGTAGAGCCATGGTGTCATTATAAAGCTGTGCTCTGACCTTCTGGTGCAATATAGGCCAATGGTGTGAAACTTGGAGAGTAGAGCCATGGTGTCATAATAAAGCTGTGCTCTGAACTTCTGGTGCAATATGGGCCAATGGTGTGAAACTTGGAGAGTAGAGCCATGCTGTCATTATTAAGCTGTGCTCTAACCTTCTGGTGCAACATCGGCCAATGGTGTGAAACTTGGAAAGTAGAGCTATGGTGTAATTATTAAGCTGTGTTCTGACCTTCTGGTGCAGCATCGGTCAATGGTGTGAAACTTGGAGAGCAGTGTCATGGTGTCGTTATTAAGCTGTGCTCTGACCTTCTGGTGCAACATCGGCCAATGGTGTGAAACTTGGAGAGTAGAGCCATGGTGTAATCATGGTTGGCGCGGCAGCGCCAAACCATAATATGTATGTTCCATCCAGGCCGCGCGCACCTTTTCCCATCGTCACGATGTTTGTTTCTCGGGCTGTACTAAACGGAATCGGCTGAAATTTGGTACACTAAAGGACTTTATCATAAACAGATTAAATTCCAAATTTGGTGAAAATCGGTTAAGAGTAGCAAAAGTTACAGGCGCAAAAAGGATCGCGGCGCGTTTCTTGTCCCACGGGCGGGGGGTGAATTCTTCTCCGTCTCCTTCTTCTCCTCCTCCTCCTCCTCCTTCACGTCACGCTCTAACGGCCATCAATCAGGATCTCGTCCAGTCGCCTTCCATTCTTCCCACCGATGGTTGCGCGCAGGTAACACCAACCCCCGAAGTGCCCCTGCTTGTTCAGGAGGCCCTGCATAGGTGTCCCAAAATTGTCCTGTTAAGTTTTGTGCGTGCCTCAAAGTGCCCCCGCTCGTTCAGGAGGCCCTGCATAGGTGTCCCAGAATTGCCCTGTTCAGTTTTGTGCGTGCCTCAAAGTGCCCCGCTCGTTCAGGAGGCCCTGCATAGGTGTCCCAAAATTGTCCTGTTAAGTTTTGTGCGTGCCTCAAACCCCCCCCCCCCCCCGCTCGTTCAGGAGACCCTGCATAGGCGTCCCAAAATTGTCCTGTTTGTTTTGCGCGTGCCTCAAAGTGCCTCCGCTCGTTCAGGAGGTCCTGCATACGTGTCGCAAAATTGTTCTACTCGTGTTGTGCGTGCATCAAAGTGCTCTCGATCGTTCAGGAGGCCCTGCATACGTGTTACCAAATTGCCCTGCTCGTCCCGTACGTTACCCAAATATGTCAAGCTCGTACGAGAGCCTTTACAGTCGTGTCTCAAGGTGGCCTACATTGGTAACGTGGGCTGATTGGCTCCGCCAATCAAAAAGTAAGAGTATTTTATGTAAAATGCCCAAGGGCAGAAAGAGGAATATGTTCCAAGTATGAAGCATGTGTAAGAGTATTAAACGATATTCCTATGGTGTAGCAAATGCGGCGCTTTGCGCCGCCCACCAATTTGTTAAAGAAAGAATAGTACCAGTATTGATTGAAAGAAAGCATTTTCGACTAAAATCATCCACACAAACTGCGCAAAGGTCACAACGACACGCGGTAACATATTCGGCACATCCTAGCGTGTCGTTGTGACCTTTGCGCAGTTTGTGCGGATGATTTTAGTCGAAAATGCTTTCTTTCAATCAATATTGGTACTATTCTTTCTTTAACAAATTGGTGGGCGGCGCAAAGCGCCGCATTTGCTACACCATAGGAATATCGTTTAATACTCTTACTTTTACATGCTTCATACTTGGAACATATTCCTCTTTCTGCCCTTGGGCATTTTACATGAAATTATTAATGTATTGGAGATAGAGATGTGCGGCAGACCGATTTTGCAGTCTGGGTAACCCGGACCGGACTGGACCAGATCAGTTTGCAGTCCGCCCGGACTCGGACCACCCGGACCGAATTTCGAACCTTTTAGCAAGTATGGCACTCTGCCCAGTTCTAGTCTTCAAGCCTCAAAATGGGTTGAATGGGTAGCCTCAAGGTGTAAATTGAAACTTTAACCTTAGAGCATCGACAGACGATTATAATTCCATCAGAAATTACGTTATGTTGCTTTAAGATATTACAAATTAATGTAGTTATCCTGTAGTAAAACAGGCAGTAAACGAACAGGAGATTGCCATACGTAGTTTTGCAGTCTTCGACTATGCATTCTAACTCCTTGTTCAGCAGGATGGTTTAAGCGAAATTTGGCATGACTTTGCACTGGAATGCCTTCAGTGAACCTTCCAAAAATTGTTCAAGTTGGTTGTTCATGCCCTGAGAAATAAGGCTTCTCG
Source organism: Linhomoeus sp. GSCO2_2 (assembly GCA_030248115.1). Taxonomy (NCBI): domain Eukaryota; kingdom Metazoa; phylum Nematoda; class Chromadorea; order Monhysterida; family Linhomoeidae; genus Linhomoeus; species Linhomoeus sp. GSCO2_2. The sequence continues at coordinate 5,892 of JASAMZ010010148.1, forward strand.
TGAGACGCTGAAAAGTTTTCGTGAGACGCTGAAAAGGGAGTTTTCCAAGCCTCAACCTGCACTGTCAGTTATCAAAGCGCCGCAAGTGAAATTTCTGAATTTGGACGACGTCCAAGAGTAAATTCTGGCAATTTTGGCCCCCAATGATGAAATAAATACTTTGAAAAGTATTTATTCTTACCCGGACCGCCCGGACCACCCAGACCGGACCGGACCGCACATCTCTAATTGGAGATAGTATTGTATTGGAGATAGTCTGTGAAGTGTTTCACAAATAGCTTCAGATTTGAAAATTAACTAAATTAGGAATCTTAATATCTTTCCATGGATGTATCTGGCATAGCCTCGCCAAATTAAGGATGCTTTCCACGATTTTGTCAGAACTACCACATCTGTGCATTGCCCAAGACAAATGGCGTCATCCCATTTAGACACCTTTGCAGTTTAAAGACAAAGGGCATCGTCTCATCCCCCTCCCCCTCATTCAAACCACCAGGTTCTTCCATTTAGAATCCCTGCCTACAACGTCCTTTTGATCGGCTCAATCTCTTCGTCTGGTGGGGCATGTATAGAGAAAATCCCGGTAGTGGCACTCTAGAAGATCCTTGGTTGGAGGCATAGTGTGCCGCAAAATAATCATCTCATTAGCTTAATTTTGAGCGAATGCATAGTATGCCAAAATTTAGAAATCAGATTTTTGGCATATATCCACTTGCAACTTTATTCTATGTCTCAAGATTGGAGTGTTGTTTCAACATCAGACAACAACTAATTGATAGTATCTGAGATTCTCAACAAATTATGTTTAACCATTTAAGAAATCTGCAGTTTTTGAAGAAATTGCCAATATTCACAATATTTGAACCACTGCCAGCGACCATAACTGAAACAAGCTTCGGTATTAAAAAGTTGAGTTTGTATTCTGACTGACATTGCATAGAGTTGCGTTCTTTCTGCAGAGAGTGCGAGAGCTCATCGCCCGTATTGCTCCGCTTCACGAGCTCCCCCTTCGCAAGAGGGTATTGCTTAGCAATATTGATATCGCCCGGGATTTGGTTTTTAGAGCAAGAAAATCCCTCTTTCGAGCAACGCGTTTAAAAAAGTGACAAAAATTTGTCAACGTTTTGACAAACATATGACAGAGCACAAAAGAACGCACTATGAGCAATCAAGCTGTGTCGTAGTTCTGTCCATGGAGCAAAACGAAGTTTATTTTTCTTGGCGCGTGTTGTACGTAGCGAGCCTTGGAATGACGTGCCGAGTGTCGCTCTAATCGCGACATGAGCAATTCAGAAAGTTCCAGAGCAAAACTAAAACTACTGTTTCTGTGATGCGTGTTTTAGTCAATTACAAATGTTTGCTGACACATGAAAGAGCACGCCGAGAGCTTAAAATTGACGTGTCGATTGCCGCTCTATGACGTAACACGAGCAAGTTAGAACCGTTTTGTGCTTTTGCACCTTCGGGTTACTGTAACTCACGAAATTCAAATTTTCAAGTTTCGCAAATAATCCGTGAGTCATGAGCTATCCACTGAGCTCGAGATCGTCTCTCTACGACGCAAATTGAGCGAGTTATAGCGATTTTAGTGTTCGAATCTCGAGAATGGCGTTTCCCGTGGTGCGTGTTTGCGTAATGTTAAAAATTGTTGCTGCCGCATGAAAGAACACGTCGAGAGCTTTCACCTGACGTGTCGATCGTCGCTCTACGACGTAAGACAAGCGAGTTAGAGCCGTTTTGCGTTTTCGGACCTTTGGGTTACTGTAACTCGCGAAATTCAAACTTTGAGTTTCGACCAATGGGAGAACAAATGATCAATGAGTCGAGAGCTATCCAAGGTGCTCAAGATCACCTCTCTACGACGCAAGACAGACGAGTTAGAGCCGTTTTGCGTTTTTAACATTCGGGTTACTGTAACTCGCGAAATTCAAATTTTTGAGTTTCGACCAATGGGAGGACAACTGATCAGCGAGTCGAGAGCTATCCACTGACCTCGAGATTGTCTCTCTACGACGCAAGTTGAGCGAGCTAGAACGATTTTAGCGTCGAAATGTCGAGAATGGCGTTTTCGGCGGTGCGTGTTTGCGTAATTAAGAAAATTGTTAGATGCCAAATGAAAGAGCACGTCGAGACCTTTTAGTTGACCTATCGCACGCCGCTCTACGCCGTAAGACGAGCGAGTTAGAGTCCCTTTCCTTTTTGACAATAGGGTTACTGTAACTCGCGCAATTCAGACTTTTGACATTTGTGTGTGTGTGTGTGTGTGTGTGTGTGTGTGTGTGTGTGTGTGTGTGTGTGTGTCACAATACTAGACATGACGGTAGTGCCACCCAATGGAGTCGAACGCGCTGAGTAACGTGCCGTTGTCCGTTTTTTGTTGCTAGTTTCACTACTTCGAGATATCTGCAATTAAAATATAACAAGTCTCTTTTAAAAAGCGGAGTGGTTTTGAGCTTTGAATTTTTACTGAGATTGTAGCAAGGCCCTTTCCGGTTTCGTGCAGCGTCTTTGACTCTCCTCGCGACTACACTTCTTGGAGTGGTCTTGCTACGCAACATTGGTATCGCTCGGGTTTAATTCTTTACACCAAGAAATTCATCTTTCAGACTAAATTTAAAAAAAGACACTGGAATCTAACGCAAAACTACAGGTTAATTGTGAGCATGATTTGATGTTGGCTTGCAGTGAGCTCTTCAGCAAAGTCAAGACCGCCGCTTTGCAACGCACGATTGCCAAGATATAACAAACCAAAATCTGCAGTTTTCATCGCGTTTTGGTTACTGTAGCCCTCTCATTGACCCTTTGAAACTTTTTGTTGTCGGATTCTTGCTCAGGAGGTCGAGTGCTTCATTTTGATATGCGATTCGACTAGGTTCGATGAAGTTTTGACTTTTCGCGGACATTACTTCGGGATACTGTAGCGCGCAATTTTTAAGACTTGTTAGTATTTCGACGTCACAGTTCACGTGAGTAGTCCGAGGGCTACCCGTCGATGTGTCGAGCTCAACCCAGCGACGTCAGACAAGCGAGTTATTAAGCCCGAAGCAAGCGTGTCGTTTCCAGTTTTCGACGCGCTTTAGTTACTGTAGCTCTCTGTGTAAACTTTTGAAACTTTTTGTTGTCGGATTCGTGCTCAAGAGCTCGAGCGCTTCACTTTGATATGCGATTTGACTAGCTTCGGTCAACTTTTGTCTTAAAATGGACCCCACTTTGGGATACTGTAGCGCGCGAGTTTGAAAACTTATTTCAGTTTTGAACACTCAGATGGCGAGAGTAGTCCGAGGGCTACCCGTCGATGTGTCGAACTCAACCCGGCGACGTCAGACAAGCGAGTTATTAAGCCTGAAGCAAGCGTGTCGTTTCCAGTTTTCGACGCGTTTTGGTTACTGTAGCTCTATGTTTAAACTTTTGAAACTTTTTGTTGTCGGATTCGTGCTCAGGAGCTCGAGCGCTTCATTTTGATATGCGATTTGACTAGGTTCGATCAACTTTTGTCTTAAAATGGACCCTACTTTGGGATACTGTAGCGCGCGAGTTTGAAAACTTATTTTCGTTTCGACTACTCAGATAGCTAGAGGAGTTCGCGGGCTACTCGACGATGTCTCAAACTCCGTCCTACGACGTCAGACGAGCGAGTTATTAAGCCCGAAGCGAGCGTGACGTACGTACGTACGTACGCACGTACGTACGTACGTACGTACGTACGTACGTACGCACGCACGCCGAGCTCTTGATATGGTTCGCTCGGCTGAGGCCGAGCGAAAAAATGTCAAAAATGACACTTTTATTTACAAGCCGTATCTTCGAAGTTTCTGCTGAAACGGAAAGGGCATCAGATGCGATGAATTTGTGACATAGTTTTGGATTTTAGAATTCACGAAATTAGGGATATCTTTAAGGGTTTTGTCAAAATTCTCAATTTTCGACAATTTCAAACACCTTAATTTTTAAAACGTCCTTGCACCGATGTATCGAGCATAGTGTGCCAAGTATTTAGCAAATAGTTGCAGAGATTATAATTATTAACAAAATTTGGGATATTTTCAAGGGTTTTGTTAAAACCCCCAAATTTCGACAATTTTAAATGGCTTAAATTTTAAAATTTCTTTGCACGGATGTATCGAGCAGAGTCTGCCATGTATTTAGCAAATAGTTTCAAATTTCATAATTAACATAAATTAGGGATATTTTTTATGGTATTGTCAAAGTTCCCAAATATTGACAATTTTAAATAACGTAAATTTTAAAATACTTTTGCACGGGTGTATCGAGCATAGTCTGCCAAATATTTCTCAAATAGATTCAGCCATTATAATTAACGATACTTAGGATATTTTTAAGAATTTTGTTAGAATCACAAAATTTCGACAATTTCAAACAGCTTAAATTTAAAAACATCTTTGCACGGATGTATCGAGCATAGTGTGCCAGGTATTTAGCAAGTAGTTTCAAATTTTTTGATTAACGAAGTTAGGAATATTTTCAAGAATATTGTTAAAATTCCCAAATTCTGACAATTTCAGGTTCTAAGCCCTAAAGAATGGAGCGTCGTCCCATTTATGCCCTTTACAATAGGGCGTCGTCCCATTTATACCCTTTTCAATCGGGCGTCGTCTCATTTATACGCTTTTATTGCACTGTGTGCTTGCGGCGAATTTCTCTGATCCATTTATGTATCAGTCATCACAATTATAAGCGCAAAGTGTGCCTGCGGCAAATCTTCTGATCCATTTGTGGATCAAATACCACGAACAAAATTCAATTACTCCAAGACCAATTGCGGCGATACCCCACCAGATTGCCACTAAATGTCTAGCGGCATTTCACTATCCAGTGCACACTATTGTGCACACGCTCTCCAGTTTACACTGATGCCAACGTGGTGCCCCAGTTTTTACACAAAGCTTGTTTTGGTTTCCCGGACGGCGATTTGATCGGATGAAGTGCATGTGTGTGTCAGTCAGCCTGCAATTCAAGGCTCTTCAGTTCGTTCGCAATTTCGTGAACCCCTCGTTTGAATGCAACACATTTTCTCTATGTGTTTTGAAGGCCCCTAGGGCTAATTCTGAAAAAGTCCACGCCAAATTACTGAACGAGTCCACGTCAAATTGCTGAGTGAGTACTCCCCCTTTTCCGCCCGACTTCAGCAGAATTACTGAATGACTCCACACCAGACTGCTGAATGAGTTCATATCAATTTATTCTAGTCGGCTTACATATTTCCATCGCTACTTGTAGGTCTGGTCTTTCCTTGGTGACCACGCCGTCTTCAGGCTTAGGTTTAGGCTGAGGCTCAGACTTAGGCTTAGGCCTACGATCGCCAGCGGCTCAGGCTTACCATCGCATCTCATCCTAGCTTAGCAGGCGGCTCAGATCTACGATCCCCTCGTAGTACGCCTAGCCGCCGGCTGAGGCCTACGATCACCTCCTATTAGTATGGTTAGCCTATAAGTAAGCTTAGGAAAAAGTTGGCGAAATCGATTAATCTGATTTTTGCATCATTGTATAGCCTAATGTCTTCTCTATCAGTCTGTGTGAAATTTCTGTTGGGTAATGTTGGCGATTTCTTTAGAAAAGTGCCAATTCTTTCAAAATCGCTGCCTAGAAAGGAGCAATTTTCGACATTTCAACGCATAACTCTGCCAGTCGCTTCATAGAGGCAAGATATGTGGCCACTAGGTAGTGCATACGACCACCTACCTATTGCGCAAAAATTGCTTAGACCAGGCCGCCGAGCCACAAAATTTGAGGGACCACACCAAACCAACATGGAGTGAAACTTCAAATCCATGCCACAACCAAGCGAAGCGATGTACGTGGGGTGGGGACGCTGTTTGTTTGCGTGACGCGCGACACGCGAACGAACCAAGATTCGACATCATATGGATTCTTTGGCCGATGTTCCGGTCCAGGTGTTTTAGACATGAATAATCTTTTCTTTGGTGTCTATATTCGCCGCGCCTCAGTGCAAATATTAAACAGTAGTGTTCGATGTAACACTGGTTCACGGGGTGGTCGTTGGAATACAACGTTGCGGAGTACGCTCGCCCAACTTGCCTGGTTGACTCAAAACGCTGTCAAGTATGCACAGACATAAGCGTCACCCCCCGTCCTTTCGGTGACCCTTTCGAGTTTTGTTATGACGACACGTTGGCAAGCACCACTACGCGAATGGCATCACGCGGCAAAGACTGGTTTTCAAAAGAACACTGCGGCAAATATCAATTGGCCTAACAATGTCGGTCGACGCGAGTACGCGACCTCGACTTGCATCAGACCGAAAACGGAGCCAGTCGCCTGCCAATTTAAAACTCCACTCTCAGTTCGTTGCAGACGCTGATCATATGTGGCCAACGCCAATGGACAACATGGGGCAGGATTCTCCGCTCTTCCGATGCCGCTGCAAGGCCTGCCACTCGAAGGTGAGTGACACTTGAAGCAGTTGCGTTCACGCGCAAACGCGCACTGGCGGCGAGTCGAACCAACTCCTGCAATTGATATTCTCCGATTATGAAGCGCCGCTTGCGAGCTTCGTACTACGTGTGAGTGAGGTGTTTCCACCTAGCAGGTCGGTACTCTCGTGATCGCCGTGATGGAGACTGTCTGCGTCGTGATGCAGTTTATCCCACTGTTCTCTTTGGTTGTCCATTGGGACCTCTCCACCACCGACATCTTCGCATTCGTTTACCTGCTCGTCGCCGTCGCTCTGGTAGTGATCGCCTCTCTCGGCTGTGGGCTCTTGAAGGAGTGCACCCCGCTGCTCATTCCACACATGCTCCTGCAGGTGGGCATTGTTCCCTCCCTCCCTCCCTCCCTCCCTCCCTCCCTCCCTCCCTCCCTCCCTCCCTCCCTCCCTCCCTCCCTCCCTCCCTCCCTCCCTCCCTCCCTCCCTCCCTCCCTCCCTCCCTCCCTCCCTCCCTCCCTCCCTCCCTCCCTCCCTCCCTCCCTCCCTCCCTCCCTCCCTCCCTCCCTCCCTCGCTCTCTCGCTCCCTCCCTCTCTCCCTCCCTCGCTCCCTCACTCACTCACTCACTCACTCACTCACTCACTCACTCACTCACTCACTCACTCACTCACTCACTCACTCACTCACTCACTCACTCACTCACCCACTCACTCACTCACTCACTCACTCACTCACTCACTCACTCACTCACTCACTCACTCACTCACTCACTCACTCACTCACTCACTCACTCACTCACTCACTCACTCACTCACTCACTCACTCACTCACTCACTCACTCACTCACTCACTCACTCACTCACTTACTCACTCACTCACTCACTCACTCACTCACTCACTCACTCACTCACTCACTCACTCACTCACTCACTCACTCACTCACTCACTCACTCACTCACTCACTCACTCACTCACTCACTCACTCACTCACTCACTCACTCACTCACTCACTCACTCACTCACTCACTCACTCACTCACTCACTCACTCACTCACTCACTCACTCACAGTCACCACGTCGTGCCACCTTCAGTCACACCTAAAACAAAATTAATAATGACGTATTGTATCGCATTCAGGCGATCATTATGGCCTTCATCGTCGTCGGCATCCTTTTCCTCGTCTGCGCGGCTGCACTTGGTACCAGCGCCATCGGTTATGTGGTTGGCAACTCTGGCCGAGACACCGATACCACTGGCACGACGGTCATGTTCGGAGGGGGTCGGCAAATTCCGCATTGTTCAGAACTCGTTCCGTCTACTTGTTTCGTTGCTCGTGGTTCCGTTCACAGATTGTTTCAGAGCTCGACTGTTGTTGTCGTCTGTCTCTCATTCAGCCGTAGTAGTGATGGCCATGGTGGGCATCCTCTGCCTGCTGGTCAGTCTGGCCGAACGGATTTGGTTCTTCACCACCGTCATGGCCTACTACTGCCACTTCAAGGAGAACGCCGTCGGGAGACCTGCCCTCAGCGCACACACCACTGCTCTGGCTCCTCCGTCGCAGGAAAACAAACCCCGACTTGCTGAAGAATGAGAAACAAAGCACCGAAATGATCAAACGTGTGAAAGCCACCGATGTTATTTGGGGCACCGTCGGTTTTTCTTGACCCCCAGAGAGAAAGGCGACGACGATCTTACGTCAACCCATGGCGACCTTTTTTTCGCCCGCCCTCAGGCGGGCGACACCATACGAGAGCTCGGCGTGCGTGCGTGCGTGCGTGCGTGCGTGCGTGCGTGCGTCCGTCCGTCCGTCCGTACGTACGTAACGCTCCCAGATCTCGGCGTTGGAAAGTCGTAGAGCGGAGATCTTGGGCTCTACGGATAGGTCTCGACTCACTGGTCATTCAGCTAAGAGGTTTCGAAATTCAAAAGTTTGAATTGCGCGCGCTACAGTAAGCCGAAGGTCAAAACGCAAAACGGCTTTAGCTCGCTCGTGTTACGTCGTAGAGCGGCAGTCGACACGTCAGGTGAAAGCTCTCGACGCGTTCTTTTATGCGACTGCAAAAGTTTTTTCAATTACGCAAACACGCACTGCGGAAAACGCCATTCTCGGCATTTTGACGCTAAAATCGCTCTAACGCGCTCAACTTGGGTCTAGAGAGAGGATCTTGAGCTTTTTGGATAGCTCCCGACTCACTGATCATTTGTTCTATCATTGGTCGCAACTCAAAAGTTTGAATTTCGCGAGTTACAGTAACTCGAAGGTGCAAAAGCACAAAACGGCTCTAACTCGCCCGTCTTACGTCGTAGAGCGGGGATCGACACGTCAGGTGAAAGCTCTCGACGTGTTCTTTCATGCAGCTACAAAAGTTTATTCAATTACGCAAACACGCACCGCAGAAAACGCCATTCTCGGGAAGTTGACGTTAAGATTGCTCTAACTCGCTCAGCTTGCGTCATAGAGAGACGAACTCGAGCTTATTGTACAGTTCCCGATTCACTGATCATTTGTTCTCCCATAGATCGAAACTCAAAAGTTTGAATTTCGCGAGTTACAGTAACTCGAAGGTGGAAAAGCACAAAACGGCTCTAACTCGTTCGTCTTACGTCGTAGAGTGGCAATCGACACGCCAGGTGAAAGGTCTCGACGCGTTCTTTCATGCGGCTACAAAAGTTTATTCAATTACGCAAACACGCACCGCAGAAAACGCCAATCTCGGGATTTTGACGCTAAGATCGCTCTTTGCTACATAAAGAAGTGCAACACGGTTTGATTGCTCGCAGTGCGCTCTTTTGTGCTCTGTCAATTGTTTGCTAAAACTTTTACAAGTTTTTGTCACTTTTTTAAAAGCGTTGCTTGAAAGATGAATGTTCTTGCTCTAAAAGCCAAATCGCGGGCGAAATCAATATTGCTAAGCAATACCCTCTTGCCAAGCACGAGCTCGTGAAGCGAAGCATGCGGGCGATGAACTCTCGCACTCTCTGCAGAAAGAACTCAACTCTTTACAATGTCAGTCAGAATACAAACTCAACTTTTTAATACCGGAGCTTGTTCGCTCGGCCTCAGCCGAGCGAACCCTATCAAGAGCTCGGCGTGCGTGCGTGCGTACGTACGTGCGTACGTACGTGCGTACGTGCGTACGTACGTCACGCTCGCTTCGGGCTAAATAACTCGCTCGTCCGACGTCGTAGGATGGAGTTTGAGACATCGTCGGGTAGCCCGCGGACTCCTCTCGCCATCTAAGTGTCCAAAACTGAAATAAGTTTTCAAACTCGCGCGCTACAGTATCCCAAAGTGGGGTCCATTTTAAGACAAAAGTTGACCGAAGCTAGTCAAATCGCATATCAAACTGAAGCGCTCGAGCTCCTGAGCACGAATCCAACAACAAAAAGTTTCAAGAGTTTAAACAGAGAGCTACAGTAACCAAAACGCGTCGAAAACTGAAACGACACGCTCGCTTCGGGCTAAATAACTCGCTCGTCCGACGTCGTAGGATGGAGTTTGAGACATCGTCGGGTAGCCCGCGGACTCCTCTCGCCATCTAAGTGTCCAAAACTGAAATAAGTTTTCAAACTCGCGCGCTACAGTATCCCAAAGTGGGGTCCATTTTAAGACAAAAGTTGACCGAAGCTAGTCAAATCGCATATCAAACTGAAGCGCTCGAGCTCCTGAGCACGAATCCAACAACAAAAAGTTTCAAAAGTTTAAACAGAGAGCTACAGTAACCAAAACGCGTCGAAAACTGAAAACGACACACTTGCTTCGGGCTTGATAACTCGCTTGTCTGACGTCGCTGGGTTGAGGTCGGCACATCGACGGGTAGCGCTCAGACTACTCTCGCCATCCGAGTGTTCAAAACTAAAATAGGTTTTCAAACTCGCGCGCTACAGTATCCCAAAGTGGGGTCCGTTTTAAGACAAAAGTTGACCGAAGCTAGTCAAATCGCATATCAAAGTGAAGCGCTCGAGCTCCTGACCACGAATCCAACAACAAAAAGTTTCAAAAGTTTAAACAGAGAGCTACAGTAACCAAAACGCGTCGAAAACTCAACACGACACGCTTGCTTCGGGCTTAATAACTCGCTTATCTGACGTCGCTGGGTTGAGGTGTGACACATCGGCGGGTAGCCCTCGGACTACTCTCGCCATGTGAGTGTTCAAAACTGAAATAAGTTTTCAAACTCGCGCGCTACAGTATCCCAAAGTGGGGTCCGTTTTAAGACAAAAGTTGACCGAAGCTAGTCATATCGCATATCAAAGTGAAGCGCTCGAGCTCCTGAGCACGAATCCGACAACAAAAAGTTTCAAAAGTTTAAACAGAGAGCTACAGTAACCAAAACGCGTCGAAAACTTGAAACGACACGCTTGCTTCAGGCTTAATAACTCGCTTGTCTGACGTCGCTGGGTTGAGTTCGACACATCGACGGGTAGTCCTCGGACTACTCTCGCAAACTGTGACGTCGAAATAATAACAAGTTTTAAAAATTGCACGCTACAGTATTCCGAAGTACTGTCCGCAAAAAGTCAAAACTTCATAGAACCTAGTCGAATCGCATATCCAAATGAAGCGCTCGACCTCCTGAGCAAGAATCCGACAACAAAAAGTTTCAAAAGGTCAATGAGAGGGCTACAGTAACCAAAACGCGAGGAAAACTACAGATTTGGTTTGTTATATCTTGGCACTCGTGCATTGCAGAACGGCGGTCTTGACATCGCTGAAGAGCTCACTGCAAGCCAACATCAAATCATGCTCACAATTAACCTGTAGTTTTGCGATAGATTCCAGTGTCTTTTTTTAATTTAGTCTGAAAAGATGATTTTCTTGGTGTAAAGAATTAAACCCGAGCGATACCAATGTTGCGTAGCAAGACCACTCCAAAAAGTGTAGTCGCGAGGAGAGTCAAAGACGCTGCACGAAACCGGAAGAAAGGGCCTTGCTACAATCTCAGTAGATATTCAAAGCTCAAAACCACTCCGTTTTTTAAAAGAGACTTGTTTTGGTGTAAAGAATTAAACCCGAGCGATACCAATGTTGCGTAGCAAGACCACTCCAAAAAGTGTAGTCGCGAGGAGAGTCAAAGACGCTGCACGAAACCGGAAAGGGCCTTGCTACAATCACAGTAAATATTCAAAGCTCAAAACCACTCCGCTTTTTAAAAGAGACTTGTTGATCTTCTGCGTGATTTTCTGCGTAGTGCGTGATCTACTACATATGAGAATTATTTTGACACTGGATGAAAGAGCACGTCGACACTTTTATGTTATGACGTGTCATACAGCGCCAGCTATGATGTTAGACGAACGAGCAAGAGTCGTTTTGCGTTTGGGGTGGCGAGTATATATGTCGTAGGAGGAAGTGCAATCCAGGGAGAAGCGCAATCTTCACTGGAAAACAGCCGATTGCACCAAATCCCGGAAGAAGTGCAATCTCGCTGCGCGCTGCGCATCCTCCTCCCTCCCGCCGCCTGTATAGACGCGACACCCCCCCCCCCCCCCCCGCCCCGCCGCGCGCTGCGACGCCCCCCCCCCCCCAATGGTCTTGTAGTGCCCCCCCACCCAGTCTCCATTGTGCGGATGAGGTGCACATCATGTTGCCCTGTATCTGTCTGCTTCTTGAGTAATACTCGATCAACAGGCCGCAGCGGCAGCTATGTACAATCTAGGGCAAACAGTATCAGAGTGAAAGCAACATCCGACATATAAAGCTCTCGTATCACTTGTTAGAACCTACATATTGCCACACGTCTTTCCAGAATGACACTTCGTACTACATTGCAAGTCACCGTCACGACAGGGACACTTCGACGCAGCGTTTCATACAACAATTCATTTCAATTGTTGTATAGTATGGTATAGTATTGGCCAAGAATTCTGCATTGTTGTATAGTATAGTATTGCATAACCTTCCGAAATTAATTGTTGTATAGTATGGTATAGTATGGCCTCTGGAATTTCAATTGTTGTATTGTACAACAATATAAATTGTTGTATGGCAAATTGGAAAAGACCGAATTATGTCACCTAAGTGCAAGATTTCAGACGCGAAAATTAAGCATAGCTGTACAATACAGTGCAAAATCAACCTCCAATCGGGCCAAACCACCACAGAAACAAAGGATTTGTGACCATACTTGAGTTTTGGAAGCCGTACATGCGTCATTTGACGCATTCAACTCCGCAATTTTATACAACAATGCATTGTTGTATAGGATCGAATTGTTGTATAGTATGTTATAGTATGCCAAATCTGGCATCAATTGTTGTATAGTATAGTATTGTACAACAAATGCCCAAGGAATTGTTGTATAGTATAGTATGCTATACTATAACATACTATACAACTACACAACAATGCATTGTGGTATTGTATGAAACGCTGCTTCGACGTCGAACATTTCGTGCGACATTTGCACAGAGACGGCTTCCCTACTGAATTTGGGGCGTAGGACGTTTCAGCCCTCATGGCTTGCACCATGGTGACAGTTTTGTCAGGTACTTCAAAAGCGGCCCTCTTTCCTTTCACTTTGCAAAGCTGCTCTCGCAAGAATGGCGTCTCGATTGTTCCCGACGTCGTTCCAATTGTCACCACTTCCCCTTTGCGACTGACAATCCTAGCCTCTAAGTTCTTGCGGCACACGCTGCTCCTGTCAACGCGTGGAATAGAGACCAGAACGTGGTCGCCTTCCGTCAGCTGACGTGACGACGATGGTCCAATTTCTTGGCATACTCGTCCTTTTGGTGCCCTCGATTGACTAAGTAGTTCTTGTGACCGCGCAGACGGAACTTGATCTGCGTTGCAGTAGCCCCCATGCCGCTGGAAGCTCTTCTTGTCGACCACACCACCCATTGGCCAACTTAGAACCTTACCGTCTCCAAGGACTCATGAACCTACAATGTTGTGGGTTATAGCAAACTACAACCTACTGACACCAGTGCCATATGTGAACACGGCATATGTGAACATTGTCGAAGTTCTCGTCCAGTTCCGCTTCGCTTTCGGCACTGGAATCTGTGCCCCCCAGGTAGGGATTTCTTGCAAAGAACATGGCGAAGGGAGTTGTCTTGATTGTCCTCGACCATTCCAAGTTCCGCTTCATGACGATAGCCGACAGTTCTGACGGCCAGTCGCGCCGCGCTGACGCTCTCATCCAACACCCTATTCTCGCTTGAAGAACCCCGTTCGCCCGACGCCCGTTCGATTAGACCATTTGTTTCCGGGTGGCGAGGTCGCGAAGCTATGAGCTTGATGGAGGGGAAGTCGTTCTGTATCATCGTCTTGAGCTCGGCATTCACAAATTCTTTGCCTAAAGGTCGCCCCTGTTCACAGCAACACTTTGCTCGGTGAATTGTCAGTCTCACCTCTGTCGTGTTGGATAATCTTGCAGGCCCCATACAGGCAGAGCATCTGGCGGATAGCCGGTGCGACTTCGGCAGCCGTTTTGCTTTTCAGTGGCACTACGAGACTATTGGGGGGGGGGGGGGGGGGGGGGCGTCGCAGCGCGCGGCGGGGCGGGGGGGGGGGGGGGTGTCGCGTCTAGACAGGCGGCGGGAGGGAGGAGGATGCGCAGCGCGCAGCGAGATTGCACTTATTCCGGGATTTGGTGCAATCGGCTGTTTTCCAGTGAAGATTGCGCTTCTCCCTGGATTGCACTTCCTCCTACGACATATATACGGACGCTGCTGTCTGTTCGTTTGTGTGTGTGTAGGGTTGTCAACAAAAACTCCCAACGAGTTTATTTTTGTTTTTAACCAGGTAGAAAACTAGGTGGCAGTTATTTAAATTTTCTAAATTATAAGCAATTAAAAAACTTGAGTAGTTTTTAAACAAAAACTAGTTTTTTAACTGGTATGGCAAAACTTGACCCAGAAATGTACTGTTGTCTCTCGTCAAATGTTCAGTACATAGTGTCAGGACACTGAATGGTACTCTGACGATGCCAATATGATCGAAATAGTATAGCATGTGCCATAAAATGCAAGATTTTAATAGCAGAAACATACAGCCTGACCAAACTTCATTGTTAAATAACTAGTTAAAAAACTAAAAATTAAATAACTAGTTTAAATACCTAGAGCTTAGTTATTTCTTCTACGATATTCCAACACAGAGATTGGAGAAGGTTACGAATGAACCGGCCAGACATACGCATGGACGCACGCAGGTCGTCGTAGGGGTTTGTCCGACAGACGAGCGGCGAAAAAGCGAAGCAAGCATACGGATTCCTTAGCTTTGAGACTACCTTCACTAAGTGGAACGCACAGTCACACTGTAACCGCACAGTCACACACGTTAGGTTGCGGCAACTAGGCAAGCGATCGAATATCTCAGACCAGCGCGTGCGAAGTGCGAAGCTTTCGAGAACGGTTGAGTGTCAGATGATTCGTCCGTATATATGTACGTCACTCATCGACGTTGACGCGCTTCAAGTCGAACACTTCGGTGAGAAGAGGCTCGAGTTCGGCGGGGGGCAGACTCAGGTAGAACTTGAGCGCGTTGCTGGCCACGCCCTTCTGAAGCTCGTCCAATTTGTGCATGAGGTGGGCGAAGTGGTCCTCTGCGTCCACTCCGTGGGTGGCCTGCAGGTAGCTGCAACGCAACCAAGTTTGTGTTGTTGAGCCTAGCTATGTATGTTTGCGCCAGTCAAGTCTTAGTGCAGCTGACAGCATCAGTCGCCTTCAGAGTGAGTGGGTTGAGCTAACATTATAATAATGTTGCCCTGTTACGCAAGACACCTACATTGTATAACTCCTTAAGTGCCTCCCCCCCTCCCGCCAACTCCCCCCCAGCTCCCCCCCACCCCATTTTCGGACGCAGTATTTCGATTTTTCAGTTTTGAAGACTCGCTCCTAAACGTGAAAATACGGGAAAGACTGTGTCCCCTTGAAAGATACAGTCTTGCACCAGTCTTGCACCATTAAAGATTGTGTCGTCAATTTTGACACTTTTTTAGGACTGTGTATTCCATTGAAATGAAAGACTGCATCCCGCTCGTCGCACAAACCATCCGACTGTGTAATAACACAGTCGTACATCAGCACCGTCGGGACACAGTCCAGTTGTTGGGAATTGTGATGGCACGTGGAGCACTCCATGCTAATGCCACCCAACTCTGTAATGACAGGGTCGTACGTCAGCACTGTCGGGACACAGTCTTGTTGTTGGGAATTGTCAGTGGCACCCGGTGTGCTCCACACACATACATACCATCTGACTCTGTACTGACATGGTCGTACGTCAGCACCATCATAAAACAATCTAAACCGACTGAATCGTGACTCAGTCATGTTGTGGCACCATCAGGACACAGTCTGGTGGTCAGGGATTATGACGTTTCTCTGGTACACTCTGCACACATACCAGCTAACTCAGTTATCTTATCACACTTATCACTCGGACTGTTTAGAGCAGCAGTTGGACACAATCCAAGCTTGCCAACACAAGAGCACCCCTATGTCGACTGACTGACCAACTTATCACTCGGACTGTTCGGTGCAGCAGTTGGACACAAGCTTGCCATCACCAGAGCGCTCCGATGTCAACTGACTGATTGACTTCTCACTTGATCTGTTCCGAGCAGCAGTCGGACACAATCTTAGCTTGCCAACACCAGAGCACTCCCACGTCAACTGACCAGTTGACTTTTCAGTTGGACTGTTCAGAGCAGCAGTTAGACAACTTGAACTGTTGAGAGCAGCAGTTGGGCACAATCCAAGCTAGCCAACCAAAGCACCCCTATGTCAACTGACTGACCAACTTGTCACTCGGACTGTTTGGAGCAGCAGTTGGACACAATCCAAACTTACCAACACCATGGAATACCAATGTTGACTGGCTGACCAACTTCTCACTCGGACTGTTCGGTGCAGCAGTTGGACACAAGCTTGCCATCACCAGAGCACTCCCATGTCAACTGACTAATTGACTTCTCACTTGATCTGTTCCGAGCAGCAGTCGGACACAATCTTAGCTTGCCAACACCAGAGCACTCCCATGTCAACTGACTGATTGACTTCTCACTTGATCTGTTCCGAGCAGCAGTCGGACACAATCTTAGCTTGCCAACACCAGAGCACTCCCATGTCAACTGACCGGTTGACTTTTCACTTGGACTGTTCGGAGCAGCAGTTAGACAACTTGGACTGTTGAGAGCAGCAGTTGGACACAATCCAAGCTTGCCAACACAAGAGCACCCCTATGTCAACTGACTGACCAACTTATCACTCGGACTGTTTGGAGCAGCAGTTGGACGCAATCCAGACTTACCAACACCATGGAATACCAATATTGACTGGCTGACCAACTTCTCACTCGGACTGTTCGGTGCAGCAGTTGGACACAAGCTTGCCATCACCAGAGCACTCCGATACCAACTGACTGATTGACTTCTCACTTGATCTGTTCCGAGCAGCAGTCGGACACAATCTTAGCTTGCCAACACCAGAGCACTCCCATGTCAACTGACCAGCTGACTTTTCACTTGGACTGTTCGGAGCAGCAGTTAGACAACTTGGACTGTTGAGAGCAGCAGTTGGACACAATCCAAGCTTGCCAACACAAGAGCACCCCTATGTCAACTGACTGACCAACTTATCACTCGGGCTGTTTGGAGCAGCAGTTGGACACAATCCAAACTTACCAACACCATGGAATACCAATGTTGACTGGCTGACCAACTTCTCACTCGGACTGTTTGGTGCAGCAGTTGGACACAAGCTTGCCATCACCAGAGCACTCTGATGTCAACTGACTGATTGACTTCTCACTTGATCTGTTCCGAGCAGCAGTCGGACACAATCTTAGCTTGCCAACACCAGAGCACTCCCATGTCAACTGACCGGTTGACTTTTCACTTGGACTGATCAGAGCAGCAGTTAGACAACTTGGACTGTTGAGAGCAGCAGTTGGACACAATCCAAGCTTGCCAACACAAGAGCACCCCTATGTCAACTGACTGACCGACTTATCACTCGGACTGTTTGGAGCAGCAGTTGGACACAATCCAAGCTTGCCAACACCAGAGGACCCCTACGTCAACTGACTGACTGACTTATCACTTGGACTGTTCGGAGCCGCAGTTGGACACAATCCAAGCTTACCAACACCATAAAACCAAAAGAGAGGGTGAATGAGCGATTACTTTTGTGATGGACTGACTCTTCCGAAACAAGGTGTTTTTTGGATCGTGTCTTTGTTAAGATTGGCCATCTTTGTCGACCTCAGTCTTCTCATTGTTAGGACGCGTTCTTTCTGTTCTACGAATATTTGGGTGAGGTAACCGTCCGAAAAATTCCGGATAGTGTCTTTGGAGCAATTTGACAATGGATGCAATCCATCAAAACTGTAGACACAGTCCGGTCTTGAGTCCGAAATGAGTCCGAAAATCCCAGCTCCCCCCCAGGTCCCCCCCCTAATTTTAGGGGGGGGGAGGCACTTAAGGAGATAAGGTACCGCCCTTGGTTTGCGTAGACTCTGCACACTACTTCACCACACCGTAGATCGGTCACCTAAAGGCAAGCAAGCCAAAACAATGGTGCTGCAATGCTCTGACAAAAATTCTGTTATCGGTGTATAACGACCCTATTTACCCCAACTTTTGCTCCTATGCATAACTGTCAAGCTCAAACGCAGGCACGCACACAACAAGCTCCGGTATTAAAAAGTTGAGTTTATATTCTGATCGACATTGCAGAGTTGCGTTCTTTTTGCAGAGAGTGCGAGAGCTCATCGCCCGTATTGCTCCACTGTCTTTGACCTTTGGGTTACTGTAAATTGCGAAATTCAAGTTTTTACGTTTTGACGTATGGGAGAACAAATAATCAGT
Source organism: Linhomoeus sp. GSCO2_2 (assembly GCA_030248115.1). Taxonomy (NCBI): domain Eukaryota; kingdom Metazoa; phylum Nematoda; class Chromadorea; order Monhysterida; family Linhomoeidae; genus Linhomoeus; species Linhomoeus sp. GSCO2_2. Next base: position 24,116 of record JASAMZ010010148.1, read on the forward strand.
GAGTCGAGAGCTATCTAATGAGCTCGAGACCGTCTCTCAAGTTGAGCGAGTTAGAGCGATGTTAGTGTTAAAGCCTCGAGAATGGCGTTTTTTGCAGTGCGCCTTTGCGTAACTAATTAATTTAATGCTGCCGCATGAAAGAGCACGCCGAGAGTTTTCACATGACATGTCGATTGCCGCTCTACGACGTAAAATGTGCGAGTTAGAGCCGTTTTATTCTTTTGCACTTTCGAGTTACTGTAACTCGCGAAATTCAAATTTTTTTAGTTTCGACCGATAGGAGAACAAATGATCAGTGAGTCAAGAGCTATCCAATAAGCTCGAGCTCGTCTCTTTACGCCGCAAGTTGAGCGAATTCGAGCGATTTTAACGTCAAAATCTCAAGAATGGCGCTTTCCGCGGTACGTGTTTCCGTAATTGACAAAGCTTTTGCGGCCGCATGAAAGAGCACGTCGAGAGCTTTCATCTGACGTGTCGATCGCCTCTCTACGACGTGAGGCGAGCGAGTTAGAGGCGTTTGGCGTTTTGGACCTCCGGGGTACTGTAACTCGAAAAATTCAAATTTTTTTTGTCTCGATCCATACCAAGCGACCCGCTCAGTGAGTCGAGACCTATCCGTAGAGCCCAAGATCGTCTCTCTACGACTTTCCAACGCCGAGATCTGAGAGCGTGACGGACGAACGGACGGACGGACGCACGCACGCACGCACGCACGCACGCACGCACGCACGCCGAGCTCTCGTAGGGTGTCGCCCAGCTGAGGCCGGGCGAAACAAGCTGTGTGTGTAAAAAGTTCAACCTATACAATGTGCCTGCCAAACCTTGGTGAACAGTATAGTGAACTTTACACACACCCATCACGCCGTATCTAGAGAAGGTATCTTGAGAACGTGTGCCGCAAACCAAGTGCAGCTATTCACACGATACGGTTATCTGTACAGCTGATCTAAAGCTCAGTGATATCGCCGCGTTCGCTATATGTTATCGGCATGATACGACGCCGTTCATCTGAAGTTTTATACCTGCGTGAATACGCCACATC
>JASAMZ010010149.1:0-18915 GCA_030248115.1 Linhomoeus sp. GSCO2_2
AAAACCGAGTGGGAGAAGCCGCAGAAAGGCGGCAAGCCGAAGTTTCAGCAGTTCGACGTGCTCCTGACACAACGAGCCATTCAGCGCCTCTTTCGCTTCTCCAACGATGCTAGTGGGTAGTAGGTACCTACTCCTTTCTTTGTAGGGGAATGTAGCGAACGATGTCATTGGCTGATCGTCAGTCGCAACCACAATATACTCTCACGCGCAGTCGTTCGCTCTCGGAGCTACTACAAATTGGACATCGAACGGGTGGGCAATCTGATCCTTCTGGACAAGTCCATGACCGAGCCAATCGTTGCGGAGAAGCTGCTGGAGAACTTCTTCCACTTCGCCTCTCGCCCCGTGGAGAAGGAGCGCGGACGCTACTGCGAGCTGCTCTCTTGCCAGTGGCAGGATCTGAGGCTGCTCTTTCGCCAGTACACGGACGCCGCCTTCTATCACGATGAGGACCTGGAAGGTGCGCGAGTTGACAAGTTGCGGAGCAATGAACACAAATTAGAAACACAGCCACAGGAGGCTACAGAGTCAATTTTGCTACATTCAGACGAGGATGAGCTGGTCGCCGCCTTCGGCGGCTTGTCAGTAAGTGGAGCAGAAGACAAGCCGAAGGTGACGAGAAACCCAGTTGTCTATCGCTATCTGGCCCGTGAGAACAAGTATAGCTCTGTGGATGTCTCCACCATGCCGGTGAAATTCAAAACGGAAGCCCAGCTGGGTAAGTGAAGTGATCACTGACAACTATGCAGGGGCTCCTGCACGTCTATTTGTCACAGGAGGCAAGTGGCCCAACCTCTACTACGGCAACAAGAGCCACCTTCTCTACGGCCTTCACACCAACGCCGTGCTGGAGAAAATCGAACTGTACACTCGAGAGGAAATCCAGGAATATCTGGGCGGCTTCCCAGTCGCCGGACACAGCGCCACCTACCGCCTACTGAAGGCCGTCGTCGACGCTGTCAGAGAGGTGGCCTTTGGTCAGAATTCAAATTTGGCGCCAATACAGTAATCCTGTCGAGTTTCAGCAGCCCAAGAGCAAGAGTCTGTTCACTCTGGTGCTGTGGAAGTCGGGTCTGGCCCAGTTGACGGAGCGGCCCAAGAAGCAAGAGACCAGCTTCATTCCCTCCAACACCCTGCGAAGTGTGGTGGCATCCATGTGAAAACAGTGCCCGCACGAGAAGTCTGCAGTCTATTTAGATGGGACTGTGATGAACGTAGCCGTCTGTGTTCACTCACGTTTGTTACGTTTGTTCAGCTCAAATTGATAGTGGATAGCTTTATCGCTATTACGAGTTGGACAGTTCACGTTCAATGATCTTGCCACGGTTCGCTATGCGGTCACTTCTCTACACGCCATATATTTCGCATTGTGTGACGTCAACAAACCGCGCGTGCAGTACCCGACTCACGGGCGCGTCATCGGAGCGTATGCCTGCCTCCACACGACACGTATGTACAACAACCGGCAGTTCATTGTCACAGTTGACGGAAACTTCTTCGCTTTGAAAGAACTGATGCAATGACTATTGCCCACAAGTACATACAGTAGTTTGGTTAATCGACCGTCCAAGTCTCTAGTCCCGTTCTTGTGAAACAGTTCATCTTCCGAATGCCATGCAGTTAGGCTGCAAGGATGACGACAGTCAATTCAAAGTGGTTGCTAAGCATTTCAAACGTCACAGAGCTCACCTGAATCCCCAAAGCAGCGCTTCAGCACGGACGCCAAAAAGTGTCTGTAGCTTTCGCTGGCCTTCCTATCCTCCACGTGTAGCTTCTGGATGGCTTTGGACGTCACCGAGTGACTAGTCTTCATGTGGTAACGGATGGCTCGAAGTCTGGTCCACTGACGCTCCTCCTCGTCGCAGAGGCCGCAGCCGAAGGGCGGCTCGTCCACGTGGCACCGTAACACCTGAAGGGTCGCATGCGCTACAGTAATCTAGGCCGTTCTGCGCAGAGAATTCATACGTACGTGGTCCTTCTGGTTCGTGAGAAGGCCCGACTTCGTCGACATCGTTGTTGTCACCCTTGCGCCGCAGAGCTTGCACATTGACGAAAGTGACGTCGGCTTTGCGCTCTGAAGGAAGCACAAGTCAGCTCTGGTCAGCTAGGTGTATGTAAACTGAATTGCCAGACCTCTGTCGGCGTGTCGCCGTATTTGCTGGATAACGTAGACGTCTGAGCGCCCGCAGCTTTCTCCAAGAGTGGTGGCGCAGCGGCAGAGTTGTCGGACGACGGCGACGGCACAATTATCGAGATTGGCGAAAGAGCAGGCATGGGCTTGGGCTGCCCCTAAATCGGTCGAGGTTGCCACCGATAGTACTGTACGTGCATCCAATTATTTGAGGTAGGTGGGCTTGAACAGACGCACCCGATGCTCCTTAGGCAGGCTTATGAGGACGCCTCGAAACTCCTCCCAGTCCAGCTCATTCGGTGCTTCCTAAAGATTGTTTTCTCAAATGTAAGCAAAGTGAAAATTTTCCGCGTTCAACCGACCTCGACGGGCTGCTGCGCCACTGTCGAGCCGAAACAGCGCAGAAGTGCGGCATTGTACTTCTCCTTGGTGCTAGGCAAACTGTCCCGATCCACCAAGACGCGTGTTGGCGCCTTCACATACGAGTGGTGGCGCTGGAACAATGCCCTTGCCAATGTAGATCAACATTGCCCTTGCCAATTCAGTAGTCCAGTTACAAAGTTGTCCACCCTTACAAAGTTACAGTTACCGCTAACGGCGCTTGCGGACTTGTAAACACATTTGTCCGACAAGTTTGTGAATCTTCAGTGACGCTGAAACGTCCATTTGTCCACTTGCCTGATGACAATTGCAGCGAATACAATTTCGAATAACGGCTCGGCTCACCCGTATGTGCGTGAGGAATTCAGCCTTCTCCAAGAAGCGCTGTCGAGCGCAGAGGGCGCACTGAAACCGGCCGCCTCCCAAATGGTGGGCGTAGTGGTGGGCGCGAACGTCTGTTCGAGACACCGCAATTTGGCAATCGCTGCACCAGACCACATTGGAGTCGACACTCTTAGCAGCCTCTCGCGGTCGCTCGACTACTGTAGAAGGAAGAGAAGGCAGGCGCAATTCGCCCATTCGAAAGCCCGTCCGGAACTCCGTCGTCGCAGACGACGCCAGTCGACGCGCTGCAGTGCTGGGCAGCAGCAGAGATCTCGGCTCCTCCCTCGTCTGCGTCGAGGTCGCCGTCGTCAGGCTACGCCTTGCGGATGGCGACGCCGTTTTCTGGCTTCTCGAAAGGTCGACGAATTCCACTTTGCTGATTGTTTTGATCTGGAGATCGGGTTCTGATGCTCCATTGGATGCTTTTAGGACTGGAGCTTTCACGACTGAAGCGTTGCTCTGGACAGACGGCGATGAAGACGACGACGATGCAGAAGACAGTTCTAAAGAAAAGACATGGCTCCACTCCACTCCTACTACAGGCACAAATTTGCCTGTAGTACAACCTCCCAGTGGCACCATTGACGTCTCGGAAACGCTGCCTTCTTGCCATGGCAACGCAGCGACCTGTGGAGAATCGTCAGAGCCACTCTGCCTGAAAGTAATGTAAAGCGGTGTGTGTCACTCAGAAACCCTGCCAAGCAAGCAGCCAAGTTTGGTGATGCCTTGGTTGAAGCCCAGAGGCAGAGTGACCGATCGCCAGAGGCGACTGATAGTACGGCGCGCCCCAGGAATAATAACCACCGTATCCCCAATTGGGAGCAGCTGGAGATGGCTGGAAGAGAATGGCAAACGTTCCACACTGTTGTAACACAACTTAGCGACTGACAACCAGGGGAATCACCATTTCACACTGAAATTGCGCTGGCTGATTCGGCATCGACTTGGATCGCTCAAGGCTTCTCTGAAGCGTCATCTGGAAGAAGGGTTCCATGGGACCGTAGTCCTCGAATCTGTAATCCACCAGTGGCCTCAGATGTGGATGGCAGCTCTTCAGGTGGTGCTGAATCCATTTGTCCGTAGGCCCTTGAAAGGGGCAGTGGCCGCAGCCAAAAGGCCCGTAGAAACGACCGCAATGCGTGAAGGCGATGTGCCATTCTAGGTCGCGCTCCGTGCCTGAAAGTGGAGTCTCACGTGCGCTTGACAGAGTCACTGAGACGACGACAAGACCAACCGGAGAAGCAGCCGCACTCGCAGCGAACTTCCGTATTCATGGTGAAGCGTCCGCAATCCAAGTTTCAGTCGCACAGCGCTTTTCTCTTGTCGATGGGAGTGATTCAGCCGTTCTGCAGCTTCGCCGTTGCATGCCTACATAGATAAGATCATCAAATGCCCAAGGCTTTGCCCCGAGCAGCGGGCGACAGACTGGGAATCGCAGATGCCTATCACTGCTTTACATACACACGTCAAGGTCATCAGCAGGGGTCGCTTCTCATGTTTCTTAGGTGGACTCCAACGCGTGTTTGACTGCAAAACCTGTGCAAATCCTCTTCGCCCCCCTAAGAGGGTCCAAAAAAGTTGTCCACGAAGTGCAGGTCGTTACCCACCCTTCGATATGCAGCACCCAGCGCAGCAACAGCAGCTTGGTGGACGTTGTCCACATCCATCGACATCGAGCGATGAAGCATAGTCGTTACGGGTGCTTAGGACAACCAAAACTGATAACACCATGGTCAGCTCATATTCTGCTCGTGCTCTGCCATTTTATTTCCATCTGTACAGTAGCGTCATTGCGGAAGCGCCGATGTTCACGACTCTGTCAGGCGTGCTCTCACGAAACTTGGCAAAACGGCCGGAGACAAAGTGTTATAAAGTTGAATCTCTCGTTGTGCCGCGCGAGCCTACTCTGCGGCAACTGTTCTCTTCTACATTTGTTTGTCGTCTGTCGCCTCTCTCAGTCTAGTCTACGGCTTGTCTTCCGTTGGATGCACCTTCCTCGCTGCCATCTTCATCTCTCCACCTCCCCCTCCTCCCTCCTCCTTCCAGAGGCTGACGACCTCGTCCACGGACTTGCCCTTGCTCTCGGGCAGGAAGAGGCAGATGAAGAGGACGCAGAGGAGGGAGGCCAGGCTGATGGGAAGGACGGCCCAGGTGCCCACCAGCACGCTCACGGGAGGATAGTAGAGGCTGATGAGCACGGAAGAGAGCCAGCAGAGGGCGCTGCCCACCCCTGAGGTCAGGGCCCGGCTCGCCTTCAAATCGTGTGCAGTAGAGAGAGAGAGGTGCAAAAGAGGATGAATTTTTGGCACGCGACTCTAAGAGGGACTCACTGTTGAGTCTAGGGGTATGTACTAAGGGCTCCGCTTTGCAGTGGAGTAGACAACAAAACACCCCCTTCTTCACCATTTCATCAGCACTTTGTTCATACCGAGGTGACATGGGGACCTTATTTGAGGATTTACGGTAGTGGAGTGACCACCTGTGGCACGATCTCCACCGTCAGAATGCCCATGACGCAGAAGGGGCCCAGGTAGAAGCTCTGCTGCATGCAGAACAGCGAGAGGCCCAGCAAAACGGTCTGAGGCCACCCGCTGGGTAGTTGGCCTCCCAGGCAGAGAAGCAGGGTGCCCACTAAACCGACTATTAGCCCCAGGATATAGAAGGGCTTGCGGCCGATCAGATCGACCACATTCCCCAGCACCACAGCATAGCAGATGACGATGGAGGGCAGTTGGAGCGCCAGAACCTGAAGATGAAACTGTTGTCAACATTATGTTCGCCCGGGATGTATTCCCCTACCGTGAAGAGGGCCGCGTGCTCGGGGGCCATTCCGAAGCCGACAAAGAGGGGCGTGGAGTAGAAGAAGGTCAGGTCCACCCCTCCGGTGGTTGCACCAAAGAAGGCGACGGCGCAGATGAGGAAGGGCCAGCGGAGGTGACGCACACGCAGCGTCTCCAACACTGATGCAGACTTGTCCTGGATCTCGGCGCCCAGCGCCTTCTCAGCGCATAGGGACTGCTTGCGCCTGGCCCAGTCGGCGTTGGGGCCCTGTGTCATGAATGCGCGCGCTAGATCCAGGGTGACCAATAGAAACTCAATTTAGTTCCAATTTCAGTCAAAATTATGTTTCCGACGGAGTTTCTGTTTCAGCTTCAGTAACCGAAACTGAGTGTCATTTATTGAAGCTCTAAATGTCGCAATATTTTTCTTCAAAGTCACACTTGTGCGTTAATATTTTGTGAATTAAGAGGCATTCTTGAACTTGTTTTGCCTTCTTTAGTCACTTGTGCCAAAAGTTAATCCAAATATTCTGTTTAGTTGCGAATTTTGCTAAGATTTCTGTGAAAATATGACGATATCTTGCTAAATTTCACATTAAAATGACTACAAATCTGCGAGTTTTAGTTAGAGCATTCCTGGCGGTGTGAATTCGGTTTCAGTGTCAGTTAACTGATTGTAACTGAAACTTAAACTAGTTTCATTCTAATTCAGGAGGGTCCGCATACTAGAGGGGCGCCTATTCAAAGAAGAGTAGTGGTGAGTAGGCATCGTCAGATACTCGGATGGACGTTTTCAGCTCTGTCACTCACGTGGTAGAATCGGAAGGCCTCCTGAGCCTTCTCCTCGTCGTCGTCTGTGATGAAGAAGTGCTTGGGGGAGCCGGGAAGCCAGAGGTTGCAGAGTATGTGCAGAGAGGCGATGATCACGGGCGCCAGGAAGGAGTAGGGCCAGATTGTCTCGCTGCCCAGCAGGAAGTCGAAGGTGTAGACAGTGCCCAGGCCCACCCACAGTTGGAAGGAGCACAAGACGATACTCGTGAGGAAAGCCGACTGAAGTGGAGTGTGTAGTGAAGTGGGAGGCGTTTTCCAAATTGCAAGTGACACGCTGTACATTGCGTACAGTACCTAGCATTGTATGATGGCTTGCGACTGGGATACAGTGATTCCCAGTGGTTGCAGTGCAGCATTGTCTAATGTCTATTGGAAAGACAACTGTGCAGGTACCTATCTCCCCTGTTCGCTAGACATGAGATGACATGGTTGGGCAAGCGCTTTTGTCTTGTTCAACACCACTGAAACACATTGAACATTGCGTACAACACATTAAGCACCACGACGTCGTCCATTGTTCCGCCAACAACTGTGTTTTGCTGACTTACAGTTCTGTAATACCGGACAAAACACGTTTCTCTCATGAGACAAGCCACCAGATAGCCACTCAAAGCTACATATGTACCCTATACGCACCTGGTCCGATTGTCCGGCGCACTCTCCGGCGAAGACGAACAGGAGAACGGATAGGCCGCCGGCGGCGCCTACTAAGAATCGTCCAAGGACGAAGGGCTCCAAATAGCCCAGCTGGATGGAGCCGAACTGCAGCAGGCAGCCCACGATGCACACGACGTTCGACACCAGCGTCACTGTCGCCTTGCGCCCTAAGGAGCAATGTGAGTGAATCAGAGGAAACGGTGCAATCGATTACGGAAAGCCTACTGACGAATGCAATTTGTGATCGTGGATGACGCGCTCTAGGCAAGGGACTTTTGTTGACCTTTTGCTGACAATCGGGCGCCGTCGTCGCAGATATCCCAAATTTGTGCAGGTACATACTGTAGGCATCCAGATTTGAGATAGCTCTGACGACCGCGCCGATTACTACCTACGTCGAAAACTCATCAAGAGTTCATTGCTAACGCAGCTGCACAAGAACTAATGTTCACTCTGCTGTGACAGTGTCGTGTTCACAGACTGACCCCACTTCGCATCGCACTCACACTCGCGTACGTGAGCGCACCGATTCTGTCGGCGATGGCTCCGAACAGAAGTGAGCCGATGGTGCCCCCGATGTAGAAGATGGTAGAGGTCGAGGACCAGACCAGCGCCTCGGCCTCCTCCGACAACTCATGCCCATACGTCGAATTGACACTGTCACGAATGAACTTCTGGACAAATGGGGCGATGTTGTTGAGAGCCGCCAGCTGCAGTTGTGGGGAGAAGCCCAAAAGGCAATGGACCAGAGTGGCGAGCCACAGTTTGCCCGCCATGTTGTGGCAAACGAATCGAGTACCCTCGAAGCTCAAGCGAATGCGACGCTATAGTAATGCGCTGGATTATAGCCGACGAGACGACTGTGGTACGCACGCATGAACTCTTCTTGGAACAAGGCGCACTGTTCTCCGCATGAATTTGCCGTCTTCTCACCGACGCATGTGTTACACAGAACGCGCACCTTGTGTGACGCGACTCCACTTTGCGACCGGTTCCAACGGAGCGATTATATTCACGGGATACTAATTGTTTGAGACGCCCGATCAGTACACGTTAGACAAACTGCACGTAGAAGCTCCACAATTACAAGACGTGACAAGTACCGTAAATTCGCCAATAAGCCTCCCTCCCCTTCTCCAACTTCATGGGCGTGCTGTCCTTGGGCGAGGTCAGGAGGGGGGCTTGTTGGAGCATTACGGTATAGCGAATGCCGGATGGGGCTGCCTGGCCCGTGATCACTTCTCACGCCCAAGAGATATGCGCAAATTGACGAAATTTCGATTTTGTCGCATCGTCGTTGTGTATCACCGCTCGCTTTCAAATTACCGCCTCTTCAGTAGATCTTCTCCAGTAGTTTCGCCTTTTGCTCCGCAGACACGACGCATTCTCGAGCCTCTTCAATACTATTTGCGGCGATGATGCAGCTTCCCATGTAGGACAGTGTGTCAGTGTGCTGGGGACACTTCTTCAGATGTAGTCGGATTGCAGGGTCGATCGAGAGGGCGGCATTACCGCCCACCCTGGCGTAGCAGCGCAGTTGGAGCGACTGAGAAGAGAGAGTTTAGTGATTTAATGCGTACAAAATGTCAACTTTGGCTGTAAGGCAGAATAACAGTCCCAGAGAATTCAGGTTATATTCTTAGTCACCGGTAGAGTACTAGTTTACATAGAATACCCCTGCCATGAGTGCCAAAAGTCGAATAGCGATCACATTAGTGGGGAAAGTCGGTTTCACGAAAACGACTGATTGCAGACCACTCACGCCCACATTTGAGCTTACGCTTATGCCTTAGGGCTAATAAAGCTTGCGGCCGACCTCCAGCTGCAGCGCGTCGCACACCTCTCGGACGTCTCTCAGTGTCGCACGGAAGTAGATGTCGCAGTTCAGCAGCTTCGGACTGACGACAGACAGCAACGAGAGCACGGCGATGGCCGTCAGCAGACGAGACGACGCCATTCTCTGAGAGTTCAACTGATTGACTGACGTTGAACAAAGAAGCATCTACAGTAGCCGGACAGAATGTTGGAAGGCAAATCCGACCAGAAACGACTGTGTAAGTTTGTGAATGAGCAAGTGCTCATATGTACATAATTGCAAAACTTGAAACTAATCACCCGACCTTTGACGGTGCAGCTACTTTGTTAGGCTTGGCCGTACCAAATGCTCGGCACAAAGGTTGTGTTGTAAACGAAATGTGACAAAGTCGGGTAGTGGTGTTGCGTCATGCAGATGTGGCTTCTTCTTCGTCCTTTTTGCGCGGTCGCGGTCGCCAAAATTGTTGCATTGTCCGACAATCGAAGCAGCCAGTTAATCATTCCGTAGCAACTACACCCACTGGACAATTGCGGCAGAGAACCACTTTGTCATTTGCTGTGTGACCGTCCATTGTGCGTGTTCCCGCGCGCATGTACGGTACATACAGGCTTTGGCACTCCGCCATGTGAAAGAGTGCTGTACCGGTCGCGGGGTCGAACATATCCGCCACCCTTACAAGCTTTTTTGCGCGACACAAATCGGTCGGAGATCGGACACAAAATTTGCAATTGTGGCGAATTATCTTGCGCACGCAGACGACAGAGACACGACATTTCAGATGAATTCTCCAAAACATCATCAACGTCATTCGAAAACGAAAGCCCCGCGTAAGAAAGTTCCGCTACCATCGGGAGTAATTCCAATTTGAAGTGCGGCCAATTTGCGCGACACAGCAACACTATCGACTGTACGTGACTCAACCTGCGCTTCAATTCGAAACGTGCTGGAGGAGCAATGGGCACAGGTACCTACCTACCTACATATGTATGTACGCAACCCACTCGACCGAGAAGGGCATTATGAAGGCCGTAGGAGAAGCGAACCTGGATTTGACGATTGCAACGGTCACCGAGTACTTCGCCAGATAGCCTCTGCTAAACGTTCTGTAGTTCTGAATTGAATGAGTGGCGTGGTTCTGCGATTCGACGTTCCAAAGAGAAAACGTTCTAGAGGATCTTGAAGAAGGGACGATTTGCGAACACAAAAGGATTGGCTGCTGGCGGGAATCGAACCCGCTCCCTACTGGCTTACCGTGCCATGCTCTACCGCTGAGCTACAGCTGCCGCCGCACGCCTCGCGTCGCGTCGCAAACCGCCCTCTAATACTGCCTGCCCTCGCTGAGATAATAGAGCATTCTGCTCTGTGTGTGACGAGAAAACGTTCTAGTGGCGTAACTTATGGTGGGGTGACTTATGGGGTTCCAGACTGACGACGGTCTCGCAGGATACCAGCCTCGATCTCAAGCTTCGCCAGGCACATAGATAAGGCGCACTGTTGGAGGGAGGGGCGAGGGTGGAGGGGGGGGGGGGGGGGGAATGCGTCAGGCCCTGGAGATTGGTTTCAGCCGATAGCGATCTACTCATTCCACTCCTGGGGGTCGATTTTAGCAGAGCTCAGCCGCGTTGATGTGCTCTCCACATACCGTATGCGGTCACGCTCTCGGCTCACTCACCGCTGCAGGCAGACGCGATTTATCCGTTGGCTGAATTCGAGATTCACTGCGTAATCCAACCGTGGCAAGGATTGCATGGAAATGAGCCTCTTCTCGTCGTCTTTCCCTCTCTCGTGGAAGATTCGCGTACTAGGTGGCCTTTGGTACAACGACTTTTTGAGGAGCGAGAAATTCACTTGCGACAATGGCACCGTCTGGGCGATCGAAGTGAGAGGGAATTCCGCCGCTCGTCAGAAGCGCAAGCTGTCCGTCTTCCTGAACCTGCTGGAGAACAAGGCTGGAGAGACCACTCCCTGCCGCGTCAAGTATCGCTTCCGCTTTCACGGCGGGTCAGGCGGGGCTGGCTACGCTTCTCTGGGGCCGGAGTTCGAGGCCGAATTCACGGCCAGAGGTGGAGCCATGCCTGGCTCGCGCGAACCTTGGTCTTGGAAGGAGGTGTACGACCTCTCTGACGTCAACGGCTGTGCCCATTTGGAGTGCCACATGACCTTCGTGGACCAGCCGATGGGAAAGCAGCAGCGAACCAACTCTCCCATGACCATCGCCAAGAAGGTGGAGCAGTTGAAGCTGACCGGAGACCACAGCGATTTTACCGTAGTCTCGGCGACTGGAAATAAGTTCAAAGTGAGAGTCGTGACGCTGGCTTCTCCTCTTCTCTTCACTGCACTCGTTCCTGTCCATCTCCACACGTCACGTCCTTCCCCACTCGCAACCCCCCCCCCCCCCCCTCAGCCCTTGCTATCTCCCTCTCATCATCAGCGCAGTATGGATTTACAGGTGCACTCACTGCTGCTGAAGGCCTTCTCTCCCACGCTGGCGGCCATGTTCGAGTCAGAGGCGTCAGAGACCCAGCGGAACCGCCTTCAAATCAAGGACGGCAGCGACGTGGCCGTTGACGCCCTTCTTCACTACGTCTACACCGCCGACATTCCTGAGGACTGCTCCAAGGATGGAACTGAACTGGCTAACCTCTTCTGCCTGGCCCACAGGTGGTGTCTAGTGAATGTGCATAGCGTGTGAACTATTGATCGCGGGAGTGACACAAAACAACTGAATCTGCCATACCTACACAGATGACTGGCACGTCGGAGTCCGTTTAAGCGAGAGTAGCACACAAGCCCCACCTGGTCATTCTGTTTCTACGCTACCTACATTACTCTGTGGCACTCCTCTTGCTATGTGTTCCCAGGTATTGCATGGACGAGTTGGTGGAGCTGTGCGAGCAGCGGATGACGGGAGTTGTCAGCGGCGACAGTGTGGCGGCCATGGCTCAACAGCTGAAGCTCCACAAGCTGCCCATTCTGGAGAAGGCTGTGAAGAAGTTCCTGGCCGACAACTGGAGGCTCCTGGACCAGCAGGGAATCATACAGGCCGTCAATGAGGCCAATTCAGAATTGACTATCAGCGCGGTCACTGAACATCTGGCCGATAGGGAGCTCACTCGCCACCATGGGTGTAAGACGGTCGGGGAATGTTTTTTCAGTCGTTGAGCTGAGGTATTCAGTTACATAGCAGGCGCTTCCCTTCAGTGTTTGTATTTTCTTCACCGTACGTTTCCGTTTTAGTGTCGGTAGGTACCAACTTCGTTGAACACTGAAGCTATCCAAGTGGTGGGGTGAGACTGTCTTAACCTGACGGTCCGTATGGGGGTGGGTTGGCCGATCTAATTGTCAAGCTTTCTCAACCGTTAAGATCGCCTGGCCGATCTTTAAACTTTAAACGTGTTGAGCATTTACGCGCGTTACACATGCGTATATTCGTCGTGCGCTTTCAGTTCTAGATACTAACTTTAACTAGGAACTCTCCAGTGGAGGCATCCAACTGTTGGCGCGAGATTGTCTCCTCAACCGTTTTGTACGCGGTACGCTTCCAGTTCTACACCGATCGTGTGTAACCTGTTGCATTGTATGTGTGGCTACGGTTTCGTGTTCTGAGAACTGAGTGCGAACTGCTAGACGTGTGGGGCGACGTAGACTCTACTGTTGTAAAGAATGTGTCGTCCGGCATCCTAATTTTGTGGCACGTCCATTGCATGTGGCCCGCTGAAGCAGCACCTGCCAGGTTGCAGATGTAATTCACGCGCTGTTTTGTCGCGGTAGAGGTTCTGCGCGAGTTATCGTTGCGCGGTGTGTTTTGTCTGGCGTGCTGTCTCGCTCCACCATGCCGCCGTCTGGGGAGCAAATTTGGGGTCGTTGGGACTCGATGCGTCGAGCAACCACTTGGGAAGTGAAGTTAATACCGTTGTCCGACAGCAGGCGGTTGCATCGTCCGACAATCGAAACAGTCAGGTAATCATTCCGTAACAACTACACCCACTGAACAATTGATTGCGGCAGAGAACCACTTTATCATTTGCTACATATGTGACCGCCTATTGTGCGTTTTCGCGCTTGCCATATACAGGGGTTTTGGCACTCCACCATGTGAAGGAGTGCTGTAGCGGTCGTGGGATCAAGCAGCTCCACCCTTGCAAGCTTTTTCGCGCGACACACATCGGATCGGAGATCGTACACGAAACTAGCACTTGTGACGAATTGCCTTGCGCATACCGACGAGATAGAGACGCGCCATTTCAGACGAATTCTCCAAAACGTTGTAATACGAATACGAGAGCCCCGCGTAAGAATGTTTAGCTTCCATCTCGAGCTATTCCAATTTGAAGTACGATCAGTTTGTGCGATACGCCTAGCCTAGCACTATCCATGTGAGTGACCCAACCTGCGCGTCAACTCGGAAGAACAATGGACGCACGTATGTACCTGTCTACATACCTCCATCCATACGCATCCCAATCGTCGTCAACACCTAATAGAGCTGCGGTACTTGACGCGTCGTGATCCAATTCTAAAATGCCCGACACTCTTTCTGGCTTCTACTGGCCTTCTTACAGCGGCGACATTCGAATGACGATTTGATGAACGGCATCGTACTCTGGGTCTTCCTGCTAAAATTTAGGCAGGTTCAAGCGGATGTTGTAGAAGAATTGAATTAGTTTTGTTGGGTACCCTCATAGGTATTTATTAGTTTATCATTTCATCGATTCATTTATATATTTATTTATTTATTCATCTTTTATTTAGTTAGTCAATAAATTTGGTAACTACCCATTTACTTGCTTATTTATTAGCTACATATTTGCTTATTTGTCTAGGAATTTCAATCTATTTTTATTGGTATTTATTTACTCGTTTATTTATTTAGTTAATTCTCATATTTATTTGTTCATTTGTTTAGTTATTTTTTTATTTATTCATATATTTATTTGTTTATTTGTTTGTTTATTCCTCTACTTTTTCGTTTATTTAGTACTTATCGTATTCTCTTCGCCGTTCTCTTGCCTCAGCCAGTTCCAGTTGTCGCATAGCGTCCGAGACGACTTGCTTGTCGCGCAAGTTGAGCCAGCGGCAGAAGACGATGTAGGAGGACGTCAAACGAAGGCCGCCAATGAACAGACTCGCGCACCAGAAGACGCTGTTGGGAACAGAAGAGTGCGCGTAGACAGGTCAAAGCATGGCAGTAAAGCAAGAAACTTCCAAGGCGCAAATCGCGAGAGAAAACAACTAACAAGAGTCGGTCGGATTCCTTGTCAGACAACCATTCCATCAAGGTCGCGATGCCGAGGAAGAAGCCGAGGGCGGCGAGGGTGGAGGGGAGGGCCAGAAGCCAGTAGGGAACCAGCAGACTTCGACATCCTCCAAAGCTGCCCACCAGCAGTGCCACGGAGACTGTCAGCGCGACGCCGCACGCTAGGGTAATAACTAACGTCGTCGGCGTCGGCGTCGGCGTCGGCGTCGTCGTCGTCGTCGCCGTCGTCGTCGTCGTCGTCGTCGTCGTCGTCGTCGTCGTCGTCGTCGTCGTCGTCGTCGTCGTCGTCGTCGTCGTCGTCGTCGTCGTCGTCGTCGTCGTCGTCGTCGTCGTCGTCGTCGTCGTCGTCGCCGTCGCCGTCGTCGTCGTCGTCGTCGTCGTCGTCGTCGTCGTCGTCGTCGTCGTCGCCGTCGTCGTCGTCGTCGCCGTCGCTGTCGTCGTCGTCGTCGTCGTCGTCGTCGTCGTCGTCGTCGTCGACGCTCACCGCCGGTGGCGTAGTTGAGATTGGTCCAGCCAAAGCCGGCCAGAAGCGCCAGCAGCACCGCCAAATGGAAGGTGGTCTCCAATACGCCCACAACTCTGGCGGCCTTCTTGATTTCGTGGCGCCACTCTTCAGTTTCTTCTTCTTCCCTTATGCGCTCCTCTCGAACCCACTCTTGCAATCCCTCACGCACACGCTGCCACCACTCGCTAACGTTTCCCATTCTGGTGCTGATTCTACTGGACTGTTGAGAGAAATTATTAGCAGATGCGTTGCCTGAGCGAAAGAAAAGGAGAAAACTGAGAACTTTCGAGAAGACAGAGAGCTTTCGCGACGAGCTGTGCGGCGTCGCCGTTGTCTAACGAAAGCTCGGTCGGCCAGATGTGGATAATCCCGCTTGACGGAGCCATAAAAGACCCGCTCTTTGACCTCTGTTTGTTTAGACGGAAAGGGAGAGGCCCGAAAACAAGATATCCTGCGTTTGCTTCGCCATTCCCACAAAGTTAGGCTCGTACGTAGGTTGGATACAGTGCGACTGACCGCTGACCGCGGCGGACTCTCTTGTGTCGAGTGAGAAGGAACCAAAAGGCAGAATAGGAAAGGGAGGGAAAGGGAGCGGGGATGGGCGATGAAGGCTGCTGAGGGAGGGGGGGGGGTGCGTTTTCAAATTAGACAAACGCGTTTAAAAAATATATAGACGATAAGTCGTAGCTATGGTTGCCATAACCAATTCACTTAGTGTTCTGCAGAGAGCGATTTGCGCGTTGTCTGTTCTTCCACTTCTCTATCCAGCCCGTCTGAATAAAGCGGTGCACTGTTGTTGATGAAATTTGCACTATACCACTTGTGACCTGCGGACGGTTGAGATGTGTGCGGCAATTCTCGCTTCCCTCACATTCAGAGAATCCAATCTTTCCCTGCATGCGTCACCCGAAATCACCTGCTCACATGCGGGCGTCACATCTTATCGTTACCATGGAACTCGATCGACTTTCGCCTCAAGGCCGCATCGAATCAACTACATCCTCCGAATGAATAACGTTCTTTTGGAAGGGGCAGGCGAAGTCAATGACCATATTTAGATCGTCGTCCGCCCGCGCTTTGCCCCTCAAGAATAACCGCGCTAAAACTTGAATAGGTCGTTGTCGGCATACTTATTAGAGCAGTTGCGAGGAATTGAGCAGCGCACAACCCTCTTAATTGGGGCCGCTTGTTCTAACCGCCGGCCTTACCTGCTTAAGACAAGACGTACTCTCGCGGGAAGTAACCGAGAGCTCGACGCCCCAATTAACGACGCGGCTTGGGGTTTTCCCCAGAAGTACCTGCATATAAGCTATCATGGGCGAGTCTGGCGTTACTGTAGCCGGCAGGAGACGCAGCTCTCTGCCTTCTCTCCAGGTTAGCGCGATAATTGGTACAGTATACAGTACCTGATACATACGAAGTTTTTTATTGCTGCATTGCCGCGGTTTTCCGTAGAAGCGTCACCTTCCGCTTATTTACAAGGCGGAAGAGCAGGTAGTGGGGCGCCTCTACAGAGAACCCCCTGCAGCGAATCTCGACTCCAGTTGGATTTGTTGAATTGCGTCGATGAAACTGCGCTTAAAACAAATTCCACCCGTTATATGCATGCCTATTGGAGAATCACTGTAACTGGTTTATTCGTCACAGGTAGAGAAGTTGGTGGTCGAGGAAGAGACGCCGCCGCTGTCGCAGAGCCGAGACGACAGGGTGAGAGGACGGGTTTCCGGTTACTTGCTACATACCTAACTAAAATTTAACGCGCGCTGCGTTGGCACACTTCAGTAGCGTACACTTCATCATAGCACACACACAACAGGAAAATTTGAAGTTCCTCCAAATCGTCCCAATAGACATTTGTATTTGACATGGCCAAACGGCGTCTGCGAGCCAATTCCAATCGGATTCAGCCCAAGTCGACCAACATACCGCCTCTGCCGAAGATCGAGATGTCGACGCACGCGGACTTCGACACAATCGTCGGCGGCGACGACGACGACAGCGACGAGGAGGGACTGAGGTTTTTGACCGATCCCAAGGCCAAGCACAAGCGGGCCAGCATCGCTGGAATGGGAACACTCAGCACCACTGCGATTGACGTGCTGTCTACGGAAGAACTGAACTGAAATTACGATGAAAGAAACAGTTTAGCTTAAATTTGAGTTACCAAGATCAAACTGAGCCACGGCAACTTTTATTTAAGTCCAGCCATTTCAATTTCAAAAAATGAAATAATTGAAATTAATTAATTAGATTAAAATAATGTTGAATTGCAAGATAAAGTAGAGTAATAAATTGAATTGAATTAAATTAAATTAAATAAATTGAATAACAGTCAACTAAGTTTAAATCAAATTACATTAATCTAAACTAAATTAACTTCGATTAACTCTAATTACGTTAGATCTAACTTAAATTAGATTAGATCAAATCAAACAAAATTAATTTAGACTAAATCCAATTAAATTTAACAAACTAAATTAAATTAAAATTAAGTAATAATTCGATTAATTTAAATTAATTTATTTTTAATTAAATTTTTTTATTTTAGCTTAGATTAGATTAGATTAGATTAGACCAAATCAAATTAAATTAAATTAAACTAAATTAAATTAAATTAAATTAAATTAAATTAAATTAAACTAAACTAAATTAAATTAAATTAAATTGAATTAAGTCAAATTAAATTAAATCAAATTAAATTGAATTAAGTTAAATTAAATTAAATTGAATTAAATTAAATTAAATGTAAATTAAATTCAATGTAAATTAAATTAAAATTAAATTAAAATTAAATTAAATTAATTTTAAATAAATTAACATAAAATAAATTAAAGTAAAAGAAAGCAAATTAAACAAAATCAAATTAACATAAATTAAATTAAATTAAGCTAAATTAAATTAAATTAAATTAGACTAAATTAGATTAAATTAGATTAAATGTAATTAAATTAGCTGAAAATTAAATTAAATTAAACTAAATTAAACTAAATTAAATTAAATTAAATTAAACTAAATTGAATTAAATTAAATTAAATTAAATTAAATTAAATTAAATTAAATTAAATTAAATTAAATCAAATTAAAATAAAATAAAATAAAATAGACTAGATTAGATCAGATAAAAGGTAAATTGAACCAAAGTAAATTAACTAAGGCTGGTATTTTAGGGCGCTTTTAATTTAATTCAAAAGCGCTTAGAAAATAAACATTGCGCTTTTAAAAATGAACAAACCGCTTTTCTTTATAGCTAGCGGAAAAGTGATAACGCGCTTTTAAAAATAAACAATGCGCTTTTAAAAATGAACAATGCGCTTTTAAGTTGAACATGCAGCTTTTGACAGCAGCTGGACCGAAAATTGAACAAGCCGCTTTTAACTTGAACAAGCCGCTTTTAAAATTGAACAAACCGCTTTTAAATTGAACAAACCGCTTTTAACGCCCTGCTACGTCGCGCACGGCATTGTCGCAACGTGACGTCGATGCGAACCACCCCAGTTTGCTGGGCAAACTTCGTGGGCGTGGGCGGGGCCATAGGCTAATAGGCTTCAAAGTGAAAGTTGTTGCGAGCGCTAGCAGGGAAGGGGCACAGCCGGCCCAAGCAGGATGGGGGAGTGTGCACTCCACCCACTGTTTGCACTAAAACTCGGTCGGCGTCGCGCCTGGCGGGTCTCAGCTGAGGCTTAGCGCGACCACCAACTTCAGGGCGCGCTCCGCGCGCCCTGAAGTCGGTCACCGGTCGCGTTAACGCGAGTTGGCGCTCACTGAATGAGACGCAAAGTGACTTACAGTACTACCAACCTCGGTTTGTCCGGCAGCGCCGGACGGGGCGCCATCTGGCGGCGGCTGCGAAGGCGGCGGCGCCGACGGCAGGGCCTCAGGCGCGGTGGACGAGGATCCGGCCATGATACTGCCGCTTCTGACGACGGCGCCCGTGCAGGTCCTGAATTGAAACTGCGATATCCACTTACATGCTTGACTACTACTAGACTCCAGCCGACGAAAAAAACAAAAATTACGCGCTGCCAACTAATCAACGATGCGAAAATGACGGTAATCCGAATCCCTGAAAGTACCTGGCGGCGCGCTCTCGCTCCTTCCCGCTGTTTGCGCAACTCAGGAAACGTCTTCTCGAATATCTCGCAGTACTTCTGGTCCTTCGCTCTGCAAGATGGG
>JASAMZ010010150.1:0-22780 GCA_030248115.1 Linhomoeus sp. GSCO2_2
TGTTGGAGTCGACTGCGGTGCTTTCGAGGTCGCTGATGCCGAATCTGGCGTTATTTTGGCGTTTCGAATCAAGATTCGCGAGTTTTTGCCGATTTTCGACCTACCGAAGCCCTACGTCGACGAAACTGAAAGTGAGGTAATTGAACGTTTGTAATGTCGATTCTAGGGTATTTCGCGACGAGGAACGCGAATTTGCTATTGGTTTCTCCATTTTGTGTCGATTTTGCCTTCAAACAGCCACTTTCCTAATGCCGACATTCAAATTTGAATGCAACTTCTATCGTACCCTTATCAAACTTCTATCGTTGTAACTTAAATTTGCGCGCGCATTCAAACGTCACAATTGAAGGAAATGCAGTGCGGAAAGACGGCGTGGTAAAGTGAGCATTTGCGTTCAAAGTGTCAATTCTTCTCGCTCAAGGCGGCAAGTCGAGTCTGCGATCGGCGGAATCGCGAACTTTGGCTCCCATGTAGGTGCGCTACCGGTCGAATCGAGAGGGAATTGCGTCTTAGCCTCATTGCGGCCTGTGGTCTGCAGGATTTCGGTGGACTCTGAAACTCGCGCGCCGGCGGAATTTGTGGAGAATCTCTGGGCGGAAATCGCTTTTGATTTGACATGGTAAACGAGTGACGGTCTGCTTTCTCCCATTCTGGTCGGAGTGCTCCGCTGCAGGGTCTCCTGCACGTTTCCCTTGTTGAAGGTAGGGCGCTTATTGGAGTATTTACGGTATGTGCGTGCGATCCTGGTTGGAATGGAAAAGCACCCCAATGGAAACGGTAGCACTTCTCCAAAGTCTGGAGTCGTACCTGCACCTTTGGGGGGGGGGGGGGGGGCCTTACAGGTGCGCCTGGAGTACGTCGTGTAGCTTCTTGGCCGGGCGTGCTGTGAGACGACTAGAACGAACTTGACAGAGCAAAGCAAGTAGAGCAACACTTTGTCCAACGCTATACCGAATGAATTGGCTGAGATCCTTGAAGTTTGGCTAGACTAGACTTAGACGGAGTGAGTGTCTTATGGCACTTGGAGTCCATCCCTCACAAACATTCCAAAAATTCCAACATTTTCGCCTGCGGCGCCATTTTTAGGCTGTTTTTAACCAAAAGTGAGCAATTTTTGGCATTTTTTCGCCCGCCCTCAGGCGGGCGACACCATACGAGAGCTCGGCGTGCGTGCGTCCGTCCGTCCGTCCGTCCGTGCGTGCGTCACGCTCTCAGATCTCAGCGTTGGAAAGTCGTAGAGCGGAGATCTTGGGCTCTACGGATAGGTCTCGACATGCTGGTAACGTGCCTCGAGAAATCGACATTCAAAAGTTTGAATTGCGCGCGCTACAGTAACCCGAAAGTCAAAACGCAAAACGGCTCTAGCTCGCTCGTCTTACGTCGTAGAGCGGCAATCGACACGTCAGGTGAAAGCTCTCGACGTGCTCCTTCATGCGGCTACAAAACTTTGTTCAATTACGCAAACACGCACCGCTGAAAACGCCATTTTCGGGATTTTGACGCTAAGATCGCTCTAACTCGCTCAACTTGCGTCGTAGAGAGACGATCTCAAGCTTTTTGGATAGCTCCCGACTCACTGATCATCTGCTCTCCCATCGGTCAAAATTCAAAAGTTTAAATTTCGCGAGTTACAGTAACTCGAAGGTGCAAAAGCACAAAACGGCTCTGACTCGCTCGTCTTACGTCGTAGAGCGGCAATCGACACGCCAGGTGAAAGCTCTCGACGTGCTCTTTCATGCGGCTGCAAAACTTTGTTCAATTACGCAAACACGCACCCCTGAAACGCCATTCTCGGGATTTTGACGCTAAGATCGCTCTAACTCGCTCGACTTGCGTTGTAGAGAGACGATCTCAAGCTTTTTGGATAGCTCCCGACTCATTGATCATTTGTCCTCCCATTGGTGGAAATTCAAAAGTTTGAATTTCGCGAGTTACTGTAACTAAATGGTGCAAAAGCACAAAACGGCTCTAACTCGCTCGTCTTACGTCGTAGAGTGGCAATCGACACGCCAGGTGAAAGCTCTCGACGTGTTCTTTCATGCGGCTACATAACTTTGTTCAGTTACGCAAACACGCACCGCAGAAAACGCCATTTTCGCGATTTTAACACTAAGATCGCTCTTTGCTACATGCAGAAGTGCGACACGGTTTGATTGCTCGTAGTGCGCTCTTTTGTGCTCTGTCATTTGTTTGCCAAAACTTTTACAAGTTTTTTCGCCCGGCCTCAGCCGGGCGACACCCTAGGAGAGCTCGGCGTGCGTGCGTGCGTACGTGCGTACGTGCGTACGTGCGTACGTGCGTACGTAACGCTCTCGGATCTCGGCGTTGGAAAGACGTAGAGAAACGATCTTGGGCTCTACGAATAGGTCTCGACTCACTGATCATTCCGCTAAGAGAAGTCGAGATTCAAAAGTTTGAATTGCGCGCGCTACAGTGCCCCGAAGGTCAAAACGGAAAACGGCTCTAGCTCGCTCGTGTTACGTCGTAGAGCGGCAATCGACATGTCAGGTGAAAGCTCTCGACGCGTTCTTTCATGTGACTGCGAAAGTTCTTTCAATTACGCAAACACGCACCGCCGAAAACGCCATTCTCGACAATTTGACGCTAAAATCGTTCTAACTCGCTCAACTTGCGTCGTAGAGAGACAATCTCAAGGTCAGTGGATAGCTCTCGACTCGCTGATCATTTGTTCTCCCATTGGTCGAAACTCAAAAATTTGAATTTCGCAAGTTACAGTAACCCGAAGGTTTAAAACGCAAAACGGCTCTAAGTCGTCTGTCTTGCGTCGTAGAGAGGTGATCTTGAGCACCTTGGATAGCTCTGGACTCATTGATCATTTGTTCTCCCATTGGTCGAAACTCAAAGTTTGAATTTCGCGAGTTACAGTAACCCAAATGCCCGAAAACGCAAAACGGCTCTAACTCGCTCGTCTTACGTCGTAGAGCGGCGATCGTCACGTCAGGTGAAAGCTCTCGGCGTGTTCTTTCATGCGGCAGCAACAATTTTTGACATTACGCAAACACGCACCACGGGAAACGCCATTCTCGAGATTCGAACACTAAAATCGCTCTAACTCGCTTGATTTGCGTCGTAGAGAGACGATCTCGAGCTCAGTGGATAGCTCACGACTCACGGATCATTTGCAAAACTTGCTCTGTCATATCTTTGTCAAAACTTTGACAAGTTGTTGTCACTTTTTTAAAAGCGTTGCTCAAGAGAGGGATTTTCTTGCTCTAAAAACCAAATCCCGGGCGATATCAATATTGCTAAGCAATACCCTCTTGCGAAGGGGGAGCTCGTGAAGCGGAGCAATACGGGCGATGGGCTCTCGCACTCTCTGCAGAAAGAACGCAACTCTATGCAATGTCAGTCAGAATACAAACTCGACTTTTTAATACCGGAGCTTGTTGGTGCGTTTTCGAAAAATTTTCCACATTTTGGTACATTTTGGCAACATTGGTCGTTTGACCCCCCTCCAGGGGGTCCCAGACCACCCCCCCCCCCTCGGGGGGGGGGCGTATACGCCCCCCCTTCCCCCCCCCCCCCCCCCCAGTTGGCGGCTACACGTATGGCCACACTCCCCTCTCACACTATTACAAAGCAACTCTCACTTCAACTCAGAGCCCTTCGCTGCACCGACTCAGAAGTGCAAGAGCTCCTGAGTGAGCTGCAGCAGCTGGGGGTGGCTCGCCTACTCGAAGAGAGTCGGGAGTGGTTGAGAGTGGAAGAGCAGGCCGAGAGCTCGACTGGTGAGTGGAATTGAGTCAATAATGAATGGTTTTGTGGGGGTTTTGAGTGTGGTTGGGGTGTATTCTGCTACCCTATATACTGTAATAGACTCCCTGGGGGTGCTTATTCGACCTCATTCTAGGCGGGGTGGCACTATTATAGGGGTGGGTGGTTTATTCAAGCGGTCGATGGGCGATTACTAGAGTATTTACATTATTGTATAGGGACTTTGTGCTCATTTTGGAGTAGCGTCGGTATGGGCGGCCGCCCGTACTGACGCGCGCGGCAGTTCTGTACACACGCACACACTGTTATGTTTTGTAGACTTTGGATAGTCTGTACACACCCTATGCACTGCCTAGCCTATACCGACGCTTCACTCTTAGTATTGTATTTGTTGCTCAGACAAGTTCATTTGTCCTGAGTGGCAAATCTAATTCTAGAAGTATCTGTAGTTACCTATTTGTACATCACGCAAAGACATTTGTCTTATAGATAGGACAAAAGTCGATTATAGTTTACATGGATCAAACAAACAATAAATTGACTTTTTGTGAGAATTTGTGGTTTTGGCGACAAGACAACAAATTGCAAATCCGCCGAAATTCTATTTTTATGCGTATTTCTCCCTAATTTCCCATCCAAAATCAACAAATTTCCAATTAATTCAGTGACCCGAGGCACTCTGCCCACACGGGCTCCCAAGCAAGAGCAACCCACAGTGGCCATAATAAGTGCGCTATTTGTGGAGAAATTAGCTGTGGACGCCATGATTGAGGACAAACAGATTCTGCACCGATACAAAAGCGACGGTGAGAAAATTGTTAGAATTATTTTGTGTACCTAGACGTGTGGCGAAAATTGTGTGGGAAAAATAGGTGAAATGTAGGGAATTTTGTCTAACGATTTAGGGGATTTGTGTTGAAATTTGAAGAAATGTGTAAAAATAAGGTAAATTTGTGTAGGCATTTAGATTTTGTTACAAATTATTGGAAGTATTTGTACAAGAATTTGGAAATTTTGTGCTAAGGTTTGTAATTTGGCGGACTTTGTATAAATTTGCGGAGTGTGAAACATATTTAAGAAAGATTGTGTGTACACAAATTAGTGCCGTTGTGTGAAGATATGGAGATTTTGCGTAAATGTGTAGAGATCGTGTAAAATTTGGAGATTTTGTGTAAACATTTCGAGATTTTGTCTCATTTATTACAAATTGCAGGCGACTCGAATGTCTACACTCTGGGCACCATCGGGCCACACAAGTCAGCGAAATTTTGAAATTTTAAATGTGTTTTAAAACATAAAGTAACAAAAAACTGCAGGGTGGTAGCAACCAAACTCTCGGCTATCGGCCACAATCGGGCCGCCATGACCGCCGCCGGCAGTATCACGACGCGACTGCTGGGTACTGTAACTTCTAGAATTTAGTTTTGGGCACATTTTATTTGCACCTATTTGTGCGCAAAATTTGTGGCACGACACCCACCATGAAGTTTTGCTCAAAAAGTGAAAATTTGTGACTTTTTTGCTGCATTTTGGTAAGAATGTGCCCAAAAGATTAATTTGGAAGGAAATTTGGCCCTTTTGCTTCTACTCCCCTGAGGTACTAAATTTCAAATCTTGTTTCAAATTGGAGGTGAGGGTTGCCGCAAGTGTCCTCTCCAAGTCTAAAATTGAATTTTGAATTTTGGCGCCAAATTCAAATTTTCAAATTCGCGCGCCAATTCCAGGCAACTTCCAGCAGGTGCAGCACGTGCTGGTCGTGGGCGTGGGCGGAGGCGTGGCCCACTACACCGACGCCGACAGACACGTCAGGTGAAAAAAATTTGTGCAAATATTTTTCAAATATTTAATAAAATAATTTAAATTTTCAGAAATATTTTTGAAAATTTTTGGCTGGCAAAAAAGTTTACAAAAGATTTCTACAATTTCAAATTTTTCAAAGAATTTTTCAACAGCTTGTTTTATTTCTTTTTCAAAAAGAAATCGTTTGAAGAAATATTTTTAAACAGTGTTTTTTCCCAAAAATTGTTCTCAAATAAAAATTTTCTAACAAATTCTAAAATAAATTTCTTAAGAATATTTTCTTCCGAAACATTTTAACATTTTTTATTCTTTCCTTCAGACTGGGCGACGTGGTGGTGTCAGGCCCCCTGGAGAGCGACCCCAAGAGCGCCGCACTGAGGGGACCCCCCTCCTACGTCTACTGCGACAAACTGGAGGTCGACAGGGAGACTGAGGAGGTGGTCGCTGATTGGTTGAGCATCAAACCCTCCCCCCCCCCCCAAGGACCTCCTCCCCCCCCCCCCCCCCCTTCCTCCCTCCCTCCCTGATTTAGAGATGGGGGGGGGGGACTTTTGAGGCCACAGAGGGGACCAAGATGGTACAAAATCGCACCAAATTCTGCCAATTTCCGCCTCTTACGTTAGCCAATAGCTGTGAAATAGCGCCGCAGGCGAATTGAGGAGGAATGGAGAGAGGGGGTGGGGGGGGGGGGGTGGAGGTTTGGACGATTGGGGGGGGGGGGCGGACTCACAACCGCCCTCCCCCCCCCCCCCACCTGTATGCGTGTCTGTGTACAGGTGATGGGCTTCCTAGCGAAGACCTGGCGTCAGAACGACCCCGTCATACCCGAGACTGTGAAGGAACTACTCAAGGAGAGACATGACAACTACGCCGACGACGATGACGATGTGTTGTGGTGCGGCAATTCACTGGACTTAAGTCCGCGCTTAAGTCTGCATTTAAGCGCAATTAGGTCTGCACTTAAGTCTATACTTGGGCGCAAGTAAGTGTGAACTTGAGTCTGCACTTGGAGACAGCTAAGTCTACACTTGACCACCCGGTTAAATCAAACTTGCTGTTCAGTTAAGTCTTCAGTTACGCTTAAGTCTACACTTAAGTCCGCAAATTAAGCTTAGTTAAATGCACAACAGTATAGTCCACACCACACTTAGTCTCAGCTAAGTCCACACTTAATTCTACACTTATGTGCAGTTAGGTCTGCACTAAGTCCAGTTTAATCTATACTTAAGTATACTTATACGTCTATGCGTGTCTAAGTTCACACTTAAGTCCGCACTTATCTCTGAAGTCCACACTCAAGCGCAGCTAAGTCCACACTTAAGTCTGCACTTAGGCGTAGTTAAGTCCGCACATTTGCGCATAATTTAGCGCATTTACGTCTATACTTTGCCGCAGTTAAGCCTACTTGAGTCCGCACATACACTTAAGTCCGCACTCAGGCGCGAACTGGCGGAGAAAGCAACGGAGGGCCTAAACAACGCCATCAGCACGGGGGGCGAGTACACCTTCAGTCGACCCGCTAGCGATACGGACCTTCTCACCCTACCCGCGGGTACAGTAAATCTTCCAATAAGCGCTCCCCCCCCCCTCCCCCCTTTCAATACGCACCCCTCCTGTAGGTAAATGGAAAGAATATGTGCCCCTCTTCGAATAAGTACCCCCTCCAATAAGAGCCCACCTCGAATAAGCGCCCTTCCTAATGTAAGTTTTAAAATAAGCGCCCCCCCCCCCTTCGATAAGCGCCCACCTTTAGTAAGTACAGGTAACACCACTATACATGCTCTGTACCAATACTGCCTAACTCTCAAGATATGGCAATAGCTCAACAATTTAAGTGTAAAATCTATGCAAACACGCAAAAAATGTGGTAACAACTAACTAATAAGCGCCCCTCCAAGCGCCCGGGGCGCTTATTGGAGGACTTACGGTATACGGTATTGCGCGCGCGATTTGAAATTTCTATTTTTGAATTTTCTAGAATCGCGCGCTTTTTTCAGGCGAAGGCAACGTCATCTCCATGCCCCATCCCAACCAGAATAGGACTCGACCCAAAGTGCACTTGGGTGGGGAAAATGTGGAAATTTTGCGCAAAAAAGTGAAAATTTAATTAATAATTGGCAAAATGCAGGCCCTATCGGAGCGGGTCGCGTAGTGACTAAGGACTACGAGCTACGACGCGATTTCGCCGCCGAATACGGCGTTATGGCTTACGACGGGGATTTCGATAGTGTGGTGGAGGCGGTGCAGGGTGGGTATTTTGGATTTATTAGTTTTTTTGTTTTTATTTTGCAAAGTGTCAAATTTTTGGAACTTGGAATTGGATGGACAAGTAGGGGCGAGATTTTTTGTTTTTGCCCTGTAACGCAGATGTTCTACAGATTCGCGGTTGGAATATTTATGATTGTTTTGATTTTGTGTTGGTTCAGTGCAAATTTTGAATTTTTTATTTGCGCTAAATTTGTAATTTATTCTCAGGAAGTCGCCTCGACTCTTGGGCTCTGCTGAGGGGCATCTCCGATTATGGGGACGGAATGCGCAACAAACTGTGGCAGGTATACTGTATTTTGTGTTATTTATAGTATTTTGTAGTATTTAGAACAATGTAAAATTACAATATTGTGATTGAGGTTTCAATAAAACACTGAAAATCCTAAACAATAGAATTTTAATACTATTGGATTTTTATAGTATTTAAAATAATATAAAATTGTAATAGTGTCGTTAAGGTCTGAATAAAGTACAGGAATTCTAAATTAAAATTATAAAGCTATGGAATTTCGTAGTATTCAAAATAGTCTAAAATTATTAATACTGTAATCAAGATTTAAATAAAAACTAAAACTACTAAAAAAATAAAACTATAGAATTTCATAGTAATTAAAATAATATATAATGATAATACTGTGGTTAAGATTTAAATAAAATACTAAAAATGCAAAAAAAGTATAATTAAAATAATGTACAATTGTTACAGTATTAAAATTATGTGACATTATAGCACTAAAATTGAAATTTAAATAAATACTAAATTAAAATTGTAGTACACTAGACACTACACTAGGAATTTTTTTCTTTTGTAGTATTTTTATTGTGTTTTTGTGTTATTTCCAGGCTTACGCGGCGCTGCAAGCGGCCGCCTTCGCAAAAGTGCTTATCGAGCGACTGCCCAAGGAAATCGAAGAAAACGATTGAAAATTCGAAAATTTGAAAATCGGGCGCTTCTTTGAAAAATTTGATTTTTCCTCTTGCCTATTTTCTTTGCCTTTCGAAAATGCATAAGAACGCAAGTACCATTTCGCTTACTGTTAGGCGGTGTGAGGGCTTAGTGCGATTAGTGCAGCTTTACTGTGTGACCCGGGCATTATCGTTATTTATACGTGCGATAAGGTTACCGTTGCGGTAGGTATGTGGCAGCAGTATTGCGAACCGTTGGCGTTATCGTGCAGTATGGCTTATCGCAAGCGCTAGGCATATCTCGTGGAGTTGGGTTAGCGTTTAAGACGACGTACCGTTAATCGTACGGCATAAGCGTAGCGTCGTAGGCAGGTTTCAAATCGCGTCGTTACAGTACCCGTTTCCGCGTCTTCCATGGCTACAGTTGAAATCTCGCGCGTCGAAAAATTTTGGGTTTTTTTTGTTGCTTTCATGTATCCGTTACGAAAAATACGCGAATTTGGAAAAAAATGTTGGCATGCGCTCAAGCCGGGTGATAACCCACAACAGAGCTCCGTGCGTGCGTTCGTCCACAAGACAAATAAAACTGAAAAATCTCTCGCAGTTTTCGCATAAATAGCGCTCGAGCAAGCGTGTGGTATAAGTGAGTATACGCGCGAATTCCAACAGACATCGCGCATTTTGCGCGATTTTCGCCATAAAATCCGAGAAATTTTCACTTTTTTCGGAACTCCATTTTCTCCACTTTCACATCGGCGTTTTCGTCCAAGTGATTCAGCTTGTAGATGTAGGTTACTATGGCTTGCGACTGGACGTCCAGCAGAGCGAAAGAAGCGGTCACGTCGCTGAAAAATTCTTGTGAATTTTGGGATTCTCTAATTATTTTCGCACTAGAAGTTGTATGCTTTAGTAGTAGCGGATCGGGGGGGGGGGGGGAGGGGGGTCCCTTCCCAGAAAAAAATTTTGTGCGGTAGCACGTTCAGAGCAAAAATCTCGCCTGCGGCGCTATTTTAAAGCATTTTTGTAACACACTATGGCAATATCGGCAAAAATTTCGCTTGCGACGCTATCTTGACTACAAAACTGTCACAAAGTATCCCAATAACACCGCAAAACCCACCCATCCAGTAGACTGTAGGCGCCGCTAGCGGAGCCCGGGTTCAAGTAGAACTTGTCGTCTCTCTCGAATGCCTCGAATTTGTGCGTGTGCCCGGAAATCATCACGTCGACGTCCAGTTGACGACGCAGTTGCGACAGGGCCTATTAAAGCAGCATATTGATGAAATAAATTTAACAACAATAAATTTATGAAGTAATTTGACAATTTGTTTATGAAATAAACTACGGTATTATTATTAACACCTCCCTAGACACACCTTGGAAAAAAATTCGCCTGCAGCGCAAAGACATTTGCTTGTGACACTTTTCAGAAATGTCAACATTTTCGCCTTGCTTTGCCTACTTATGGGCGCACTTCCACTCAAAATTGGACGAATTTTGTCATTTCGTGACAAATTTTCGATAATTTTCGCACTTTTTGCCACCTCTTTGGCACTTTTTCCACTCGCGCTCAACCGCCCAGCCACATACACCACTTTTCACAACCCAATCAATCAAAATTTCTACTCAAAATCAACAAAAGCCAGCAAAAATCAACGAAAAATCAACTAAAAAACCTCCACATCGCCCCAGGGCACCAGCTGGTGTCCGTGGCAGAGCCCAATGCGGAACTGACCCACTGTCACCACCTTGGTGTCCGGGTAGTTGGCGTTCTGAAATAAACACGCACAGTAGTAGATGGAGATAAACACGCAACACGCACAGAAATTGACGAAGTATAATGGGATTTTGTGGAAAATTCACCAAGAAAATGTCGCAGGCGAAAAACACGCAACACGCACGAGATTTTCCACGACACCTCCAAAACACGCAACACGCATTGAAGCCCATGCACATCGTCGAAGTGACACAAATACATGCAACACGCACAGAACTCAACGCACACTTCGCCCGTTCTGTCCAAAACACGCCAAATCCTTCTCCAAAACACGCAACACGCACATTTTCACGCCATTTTCACCACTCCACAAAAGACGCAACACGCACTAAACTCCACGCTCACTTCGCCCCTTCTCTCCAAAACTTTTCCCTGCCACTCCAAAACACGCAACACGCACAAAACATTACGCACATCGTCGAAATCGCCGCGCACAACGTGCACATCGCTGGCCAACGATTTCAAATAATCGAATGTCTCTTTGGTGCAGAGATTTCCCGTGCACAAAATGTGCTGAATTTTGTTGGGCACTAGCAATTTGCGGAATTTCGCCGGCAAATTCGCCGTGCGGTGGGGAATGTGCAGGTCGCCGATCACCAGGACGAGCTGGAATTTTGAAAATTTTTGGCGCAAAACTTGAAAATGCAAAAACGGAAAAGCATGGAAAAGACTTACCATTTTGCAGGAACAAATGGGCAGAAATGAGATTTCCGCGGGGAATTCTGAAATTCTGAACTGCTACGACAAATTTCAAAGTGAATTTATGACAAAACGCGTCTCGATACACGAAAAAATACAATTCACACAATTCACAATCTCCACACAAAAGCTTTATTCCCATATTTACGTCGCGCGGAAGCCCACACAAATAGCAGTTTCAAAAGCGCACAATATGACATTGGATACATATATCAGTTGTAAAGCACTCAGACCAATAACGTCAAATTGTAAGCACTGTAAGCAAAAGTGTAGTGAGCGGTTGTCGAAAAGCTTACTCCACTGAATATTACTGTCACAATTCACGCAACGCGCACTAAACTAACAGAGTGAGACTTACTTATTCTAAGCACGAGACTAAGCACACACTGCTACCGTACGCTCTCCTAATAAGGGGGATAAAGACAAAATTTGTTTCGAACTTTCAAAATACACACCGCAAACAAGCAGCCGAACAATTTTGAAATTTGGTGTCCCATTCGTGAGTAATACTGCCTTCCCAACCAGCCCCACAAACTTTTAAGTCCAGACTTAAGTTAAGCACACTCAAAGTTATCTACTGACACCCTTGCTTAGCGTGCCCCCTAGAGATTTTCTTGTCCTTATTCCGCTTGGGGGGAGGCGGCCCTTGGGTGGTCTGCTGACGACCGAATAGGCTGAAAAATAAATAATTTATTCAAAAATATGGCAATAATTCCTAGAATTTATAACTCAAATAACACCGCCCCCCCCCTTCTCGAATAAACGCCCCTCCTACAGGAGGTTGAAAGAATAAGCACCCCCCACCTCCTCTAATAAGCACCCACTTTGGAAAAAATAATAGTAGTACTGAAACTATTCAATTGCAGGCATTTTGGTCAAAAGAATAACAGTTTGAGACTAAACGGAAATCTGCGGGAAAGTGAGACAAAAACTGGCTATTTTGGGCAAATGTCCGAGCTCTCGGGTGGTGAAATTTGAATAAGTGCTCCCCAAAAAGAAAACTGAAAAAATAACCGCCCAGCGCGCTTATTGGAGGATTTACGGTAGTTGGCAGACGAACTCCGACCGACATTTTACGATTTGTACCCAGAATTCGAAAAAAGTCATTTTCAAAACCCGCAAAATCTACAGTAACCCCCACAATTTGTACGTGTCCGTGCGCACGTAGTCCAGAACGTTTGCCGGGCCCAATTGCAGCTGCTCTTGGATGGGCTTGACCTAAAATATCGATTTTTAAATAAAAAAATTGATAAATTCCAAAAGATATGTAATTTCAAACGCATTTTCTAATTCAAAAAAGCTTCTAAAAGCTTTTAATTCAGAAAAATTTCACTAAAACAAGATTTTTTATTTTCTTAGAAAAGATTTTTATTAAAAATTTCAAAAAATGTTCACTAAAATTCACCCATGGGTTGTGGTCCAGACGGAAGTACTGCTTGTTGCCCACCAAATCTAGATTTCCTGAAAAAATTGCTTTAAATTTAATTTAAATTTTACAAGTGTGACAATTTTAGTCGTTCGCAAAATTGACACACTACTGACAATGCCAATTTGCCAAAATTTCTACTCAACCAATCAGCGGCTTTGACATTTCAAAGTAATTTACCTAACCGTAAAATAGCGAAAATTACGATAAGTTCGTTTTAGTCCAAAATTTCCCCGAGATTTAAAATTATGTTTATGTGTACTTCATCCCTTTCTCTTTGTCTAAAATATTGTGAATATTTCACAAAGCGGCACAAAAGTTTCAAATTTTGATTTTTCAAATTTTAAATTGACACAAAATTCACCGATTTCCGGCGGCAGAACAGTCAGTCGATTGCCCTGAATATGCAACTCTCTCAGACGCTGCAATTCGCCCAATTCACTGGGCAGACTGACCAAATCGTTGTCGCGCAAGACGAGCTGAAGTGTCGCAAATTTTTTATTTTTACAAAATACACCAAATTGGCCAAATTCCCTCACAATCTGCAGACTGGCCAGCTCGCGAATCTCCGCTGGGATAGTCTCGAAGTCGTTGTCACCCAGGTAGAGCGCCCGTAGGTTTTCTGAAAAATTGCACAAAATATGCGAAGTATACATATTTTGTGCAGTTGCATTCTGACAACGATCGTTGCACTGGCAGTTTACGCACAAAACTCGAGTCGATTCACACTCGCCACACAATGCAGCGTCACTTAGCGCCAGTGGAATCGCCGGAAGTTACCCCGGACAAACAAATTTCAAACACCCGAGTTAAAATCACATTTACTTGTGTATTATCAAAATTATCCAAATTCGAAATATACCGTGAAACCTACAACAAGCGACCCCCTAGATGGGTGGTTGAAATAACAAGTGACCAGGGTCGCGTATTCGAGTATTACTGTAAAACAATAACACTAAACCACCCACTCATCATGAAGAAATTCCCGGGCAGAGACTTCTCACTGAGGTTGTTGTAGGTGAGGTCTAGCACCTCTAGACTGACGAATGAGCCGAAGCCCCTTGGCAACACGCTCAGACGGTTCATTCTGGAATTGGGGGAAATATACAGGGTGGGTGGTAGGAAAATGAGGGGTATTGGGATGGGAATACTTAGAACCCACTCTGACTGCAACAGAGGCCTCTATCAGTCGCTGTTTCCCTATAATCCTTCACCCAATTCTGTCCATAGTCCTCCTAAATTCCATTCCACTGTCCCGCTCCTCAAGGCCCTCCACCAATTCCTTCCTCCCAACACCCCCGCCCCCCCCCCCCCCCCTCTCGCTCGCCCTCTCTCCATCGCTCCACCCCCTTCCCCCTCTTCACCACCGCTCCCCAATTCACCTCCCCCCTCAACCCCTCCCTCCACAGTTCCTCCACCACCCTCCCCCCCCCCCGCCCATGCCCCAAATTACCCCTCCACCTGCCCTTCACTCCTCTTCTTCACCTCCCCACCACTCTCCCCCTCTCTCCCTCCGCATACTACCTTTTCCTCTTTCAAGACCACCTCAATCCCCCCATCCCCTCACACAATCCCCCTCCCCCTTGCCCCCACCCACCCGAGATTGAGAGTGCGCAGTTTGGGCAGCGTGGAGAGTGAAGTGGGCAACTCCTCGATGTGATTGTTCCAGAGGTTCAGCATCTCCAGACCTATCATCTCCCCTATCTGGGGTGGCAGCTCTGTGGATTGTGGAAAACTTATGGAAGATTGTGTAAAAATTGTAAGAGTGGTGCGTTACAGCGGCGTATAAGACAGGAGCACCGAGCAATGAATAAGGGCGCGGGGGGGGGGGTCTGATATATTAACGATTGCATTATGTGCGCCTCGGAAGAAAATTTCGCTATTTTCAGCCTTGCCTTGAAGGAATGCAAAAACTTCGCCGGTTACTACAGGGCACAGACAACAATTTCTATTACACAGTTCAAACTGAAGGACGAAATCTGTAAGGGGTGGGGGGGGGGGGGGTCCCCAATACTCACCCCCCCCCCCTACATACGCCACTGCATATTGCATATCACCCACGGGAGATTTTGTTGTGACTGAGGGTCAGTCGCGTCAGCTGCGTCAGGCCGACTGAAACAGTGACAAATGTTCGAATTTGTGACAAGTTGAATGACAAAGCACGTTTGTAAGCCTTACAAACGAGACTTACAAACGTGCTGGATCTCTCTGAAGCTACTGACACCCTTGTCAGTGTAGTCCAGTTCAGTGTCCGTCTCCTCGCGCGGCTTTATGCCCGGCATATTGACAATTTGTAGCGCGTTTTGTTGTCAAAACGTTGGTTACACAACACAAAGTATAGCACTACTAAAACAGTGCTACACCGCGCAGACTGCAGCAATGGCAGGCTCAACATCTGCCAACTCTGAGTGTCGGCAAACGTTGCTCACTTCACGTTCTTTTCACCAATTGCTAAAGCGCATACTACGGCAGCGTTTGAATCGTTCACATACTGTGGTTAGAGTGTTCCATCTCCCTGCGTAGTTTATCGATTGACGCATCCACAACTTGGTAGAAGCAGACAATTATGTCGTCTTACAAATTTGAGCCGCGGCAAACGTGTGTTCCTGTTTCAGTTTCACCGATGTACATACATCAGTGCAATGTACACTACATGCACGCACACGGTTGCCTAGCCTATCATCACAGCACAGCGAACTTGAACGAAGAACATGTATTGCGTTGAAAACTGATCCGGAATCAATTTTCAAAAATATTTTTTCGGCTACCGTACCCCGGCCGCGTCCAAAATTCGAATTTCCACCCGGGTGGTCAAAATCAATGTTGGAGTCGATCCCGGTGCTTTCGAGGTCGCTGATGCCGAATCTGGCGTTATTTTGGCGTTTCGGATCAAGATTGGCGAGTTTTTGTCGAAAATCGACCTACCGTAGCCCTACGTCGACGAAACTGAAAGTGTGGTAATTGTACGGTTGAAGTGTCGATTCTAGGGTATTTCGCGGCGAGGAACGCGAATTCGCTCTTGGTTTCTCCATTTTGTGTCGATTTTGCCATCAAACAGCCACTTTCCTAATGCCAAAATTCAAATTTGAATGCAACTTCTACCGTACTCTTCTCAAGCTATGTTATAACTTAAATTTGCGCGCGCATTCAAACTTCTGAATTGAAGGAAATGCAGTGTGGAAAGACGGCGTGGTAAAGTAAGCATTTGCGCATGAATTTCCAATTCTTCCCGTCCAAAATGGCAAGGCGAGTCTGCGATTGGCGCAGCCCCGAATCTTAGCTGCCGGCTACTGGTCGAATCGAAGCGAAATGGCGCATTTTGGGCTCAATTCGGCCTGGTCTGCAGGATTTCGGTGGAGTTCTGCCGCGCCGGCCGGTCCTTGTAAGTGGAGGGAATATGCGTATTCTGAAACTCGCGCGCCGGCGGAATCTGTGGAGAATCTTTGTGCGGAAATCGGCCTTATGTATTTCTCATGATAAGTGAGTGGCGGTCTGCTTTCTCCCGTTCTGGTCGGAGTGCTTCACTGCAGGTTCTCCTGCACGTTTCCCTTGTTTTGAGAAATCACTTATCAAGATGGTCAAAATTCACTCACCAAGAGTCTTCTCTTGGTGATTCAGATCTGAAAAAAACACCCTTACCGAAATAAAAAATCCATTTTCCCATGCATGGAAAGAGATTTGTCAAGAAAAAATAATTGCGCGCCAAGAGACAATTGCTAAGGTGTTTTGGGGCCTATTTTTTCGCTAGTGCACACTAGTGCACACCAATAAAATAGACCCAAAAACACAATTACCATTTCTTATTTGGTAAGGTGACATCCATTAGGTTACCTTACCGAATAAGAAAAACTTTCAATTACACTTGCATTTCAATTACTATGCCTGATTCTGGTCCGGACATTTAAGGGGTATTAGTGGGGACAGTCTAGTCACCCCCATCCTCCCAAGGCAGTGTTTCCCTCACCTGACGAGGCACCATTCTCAACAGAGTTGGAGCTATTCATCGTCGTACTGTGGCGCTCAGTTCCGCGCAGGTCCTGTATAAAGAAATCGGCAAGCTAACTTTCACAAGCCACTCGATCGATAGCAATGCGCAGGAAATCAACCATCTTAGTTTGGCGTAGAATTTCACAGACAGACGACGATCCAATTGTAGAGTTCCGGCGATCGACCTTCTGGCTTCTCTTCACCCCGTGGATTGCTGACAGCGGGAACAAAGTCGCTGCAACACAAGGAATCCCCGATATGCGATTCCGGGAGACACGAGAACGAAGACGATAAACGCAACTCTGTAAAGACGTGGGGCTCCACTGCCTACATGTGCCGAACTAAGAAGCAGCATGGATAAAACATTTCGCTAACGCAACGATACCGTAACCCAGCTGGCTTGCTCGATGGGAAACGGATTCATTTCTTCGCAGTCGTCAGTCGCCCGCATAGGCCACTCGCTCGCAGTGTTGCTACCCCATTCGGTGGATCATATGTGAACACTCACCAACACAAAGTAGAGAATCGTCGGCCCAGACAGAAGCGAGGAGTGGAAAGAAGCGACGTCGTCGCCTTGTTTTATGCGAGGGAAGAACCCCAGGAAAGGCGTCAACGGCAGTTCGCTTCGGAAACTTCTTTGTGTGAAACGCAGGGGCTTCTATCGTCTCCTGAGAATCGAGATCGAGCAATTCGAATCGAGCTCCTCCTAGCAAGCAACAGCAGAGAGGGCAGAAATCATGCAGAAGCTGTTCGGCAAGTCGCAGAAGTCGCCTGTGGAGCTGGTCAAGAACCTGAAGGAGGCCTTCGGCCAACTGGAGAGAGGCGGCGACCCCAAGAGAATGGAGAAGTACCAGGAGGAGGTGGGCGTCTTATCGTTGGTGTTTGAGTTTGTCTGCGCACCGTAAGACTACTACAGTGTCCACTGACAATCTCTGCAGGTGAGTCGAGGCCTGCAGCAAGTGAAGGGCGTGTTGTACGGCAGCAACGAGCAGGAGCCGCAGCCGGAGCTGGTGGCGCAGTTGGCCCAGGAGTCCTACAACGCCCACCTCCTGCCCATCATGATCAAGAACCTGCAGAGATGCGACTTCGAGGTCAGGCAATGTGACGATGACGACGAGCGACTGTGAGCGCAACCCGGCGCATTATTATCTTCAGTCGAAGAAGGACGTGGCGTTGGTCTTCAACAACCTTCTGCGTCGGCAGATCGGCACCCGCTCGCCCACGGTCGAGTACCTCTGCGGCAAGGCCGACATACTGCTCGGCCTCATGAAGGGGTGGGCATCGCGCGCGTCGTGTTTGTGCCTTCTAATTAGCGTACCTACCTCTTACGTTCAGCTACGAGGTGGCCGACGTCGCTCTCAACTGCGGCAACATGGTGCGCGAGTGCGTCCGACACGAGCCTCTGGCCAAGATCATGCTCCACTCGGCGGAGTTCTACAACTTCTTCCAGTACGTGGAGGTGTCCACCTTCGACGTCGCCTCCGACGCCTTCTCCACCTTCAAGGTTCACTCGCTTTCCTCGCCTGCAGCACTCGAACAAGTAGACGTATGTACCGTATTTCCTCAAATAAGACCCCCCCCCCCACTCGAATGAGCACCACTCCTTCGCTCTACACAATAGCCACCCACTGGGTAATAACCCCTGTCACAATTTCTAATTAAAGATAGGGCGCTGTGCGCCTCGGTGTGTTCGTGCCGCGCAGAATGCAAATGTACGACATTG
Source organism: Linhomoeus sp. GSCO2_2 (assembly GCA_030248115.1). Classification (NCBI taxonomy): domain Eukaryota; kingdom Metazoa; phylum Nematoda; class Chromadorea; order Monhysterida; family Linhomoeidae; genus Linhomoeus; species Linhomoeus sp. GSCO2_2. The sequence goes on from JASAMZ010010150.1 coordinate 18,322, forward strand.
CATGTGTATGAATCCAGTGGATGTGTACCCATCTAGAGTAGCTGACTTACAGGATGCGAGTCGATTACGCGTATTTTTCGGCTCAAAATCGGCCATCACGTGACACAGTTGCTGTATTCTCGGTTCAGGAGTTGGTGACGCGCCACAAGAGTATGTGCGCCGAGTTTCTGGAGAGTAATTACGAACGCTTCTTCGAGGCCTACTTGAATCTGCTCAACTCCGAGAACTATGTGACCAGAAGACAGTCACTCAAGGTTCATACTTTTGTTGTGTTGCTAAGTGCGTAGGCTTGCCGTAATTCGTATTGTGTGATATTTGATCGTTAGCTTCTGGGCGAGCTGCTGCTGGACCGGCACAACTTCAACGTGATGACTCGCTACATCAGCAGCCCCGACAACCTAGCAATACGTTCCTGTACTTCGTTCAGTTACGTATTGCTCCGTCAAAAAATTGGCCGAAATCCCACTCAAGAGGGCCGAGCTCTAGTGGTGCATGCTGGGGTCGCCAGACATCGAAGTGATCCAGTAGAGCCACCATCAAGTAGAATAATGTGTAAAACATTTCATCTTCCTAGGTTGTTTAGTTCTTCGATATGGATGCCCAAAAGTTGAAACCGGTACGCGCGCGGATCTCGGCTCACTTACGCCGAGCTCTAATGGTGCAGGCTGGGGCGCCAATCAAAGTGATCCGGTCTAGCCCACCATAGGGTGAATAAATGTGTAAAACATTTCATCTTCCTAGGTTGTTTGGTTCTTGAGATATGGATGCCCCAAAAGTTGAAACCGGTACACACACAGATCTCGGCTCACTTACGCCGAGCTCTAATGGTGCAGGCTGGGGCGCGCGCAATCAAAGTGATATCATCTAAACCACCATAGGGTGAATGAATGTGTAAAACATTTCATCTTTCTAAGTCACCCCAGTAAAAAGTCACGCGGTGGCAAAAGTCAAGTTGAGTATGGATTTTTGGGTCCTGGGGCCGAAGATTTCAAAATTGAGTTGACAGTTGTTTCCGGGGTTTCCGAGGACGCAGAACACGAATCTGGTGTTAGTTTTGCGATTTAGGTTTCGTTTACCTGATTTTACCTGAAATTCATAAGTCAACGTCAAATTTTCCACACGTGTCGGTGCCGCATTCCCTGTGGCCAGACCTGTCCACTGCATCAAAAACCTCCCGTGGCCAGACCTGTCTGTGCATCCAACCTCCTGTGGCCAGACCTGTCTGTGTCCCCACACCTACAACGGCAATCCTTCAAAGCCAACCTATTGTCTATGTCGCCGCTCAACAAACCTGCTGCATACACATTACCAACCACAGTCCCAGCGCCGGATGAGACGATGTGACGAAGACGCTTGCCGTCTGCAGAATCCAAAGGGTGCGACGGAGTGGCTGCGACGACTGCGCCGTGTAGCTGTCGTCGTTGACTCGTAGTCGTGCACTTAACAGTTTCAGTGTTGCGAAGAAGCACAACAGTTGTGTCGTCTCCACTCTACTAGGCTACCATTCATATCACTCACAGACCTCTTATCAGTGATAATGGCACCCATGTTAACTGACCGCATTAGAGTGGTGGACAGAAGAATACGAAGTGATCCCAAGTGTCACTAAAGTCTGTTTATAAATAATGAGAACTGGGGGTTTTTCCGTTGGCTTCGTCAACAGTTTTAAGGAAGGTAGGTGCATGGGGTACCAATCGATAGAGAATGGAGAGTGGGTTTGCACCATGCGTGTTTTACGAAAATTACGCAACACGCACAGCAACTGACGCTCAATGAAAAAATCGACTTTCTTACGAAGCTTGGCAGTCCTAGCTTGACGCATGAAAAAGATACAGCGATTCTCCCGACCCCTACTTTTTCATTCCTTAAGGAATTTTGAAAATCGCCGCAAAAAGTCTCCAAAACTCTATAACTTTTGAATGTCTTGCCCGATCCCGCTCATATTTGGAGAGCACATGGTAGACATATTGGAGTAGCTTCACGCGAAATATCAGAGGCATCGCTCATGTATTACGCGAACGGGAGCCAGTTCAAAATGTACCTGAAGTGTCAAAATGGCCATTTTGTCAAACAAATATTGGAACTTCCATTTTCGGGCCATAACTTTTGGCTGGGTAACGCTAGTGACTTCATTAATGTACCAATCGGTGCGCCGATGTTTGCACTACATTTTGTGTTCCTGAGATACTTTGCGATTTTGGCCCTAGTATAGCGATATTGTTAGATTTTTGCGATTGGCTTGTTGGCACCGTAACTCCTGATAGCAGCAGAATTCGAACATAGTCGTAACCAAAAAATGTTGAAAAATAGACGACGCATCGAATAAAAAAAACTGGCTAAAACTGCCACCTGTGTCTCCCTTCAATAGTGAATGGGTGGGGATTTTGGGCGCTTTTAAAAAATTGCTTAGCGCTTCTAATAAAGTCACGAAGCGCTTTTAAATGGCCACTAGCGCTTTTAATTTGCCACAGCAGCTTTTGCTTGCCGCCCTTCGGAAATGGCAGGAGGCGCTTTTAAAATGGCAGAACGCGCTTTTAAATGGAATTTCAGGAAAGTTCCCCCCTACTGGGGGGGTAAGGACAGGTGAATTTGTTCGCCCTAAAGAAGACTGATGATGAACAGGCTGTGTATCTCAGATGACTTCGGGCCCTCTACTACACGAACAAATTCAGCGTGCTCTGTTCACGCGCACGGCGCTTATCACATGCGCACAACGTACATGCGGAGTACGCTATCTACCACTATCAAAACGTGTGTGCTTCAGTGCCTGCCACCGCATCTCACACAACACAATGTCTGCACTCAGCGCAACGCGAGGGTGGCGGACCCCATGCTCTAACCCCCCCTTTGACCGCTCAACCATGCATGCAAGCAGAGGGCTTCACATGCTAACAGAGCTTCTGGAGGTATTAACGTTGGTTAATGCACATTCTGCACTAATGCTGGGTAAGCGTTTTGCAGTACACACACAAACGACATACAAAGAGACCCATAATTTGGTGAGAGTTGGGCACCCATATACAGAGCACGCTGAATTTGTTCGTGTAGTAGAGGGCCCGAAGTCATCTGAGATACACAGCCTGTTCATCATCAGTCTTCTTTAGGGCGAACAAATTCACCTGTCCTTATCCCCCCAGTAGGGGGGAACTTTCCTGAAATACACACCCTGTCCATGTCCACAGAGTGGACACCTGGGGGGGGGGGGGGGGGGGTGGGTGGGGGCACAGAGCAGGTTTGTTGAGCGGCGACATAGACAGGTCTGCTTTGAAAGGATTGCCGTTGTAGGTGTGGGGACACAGACAGGTCTGGCCACAGGAGGTTGGATGCACAGACAGGTCTGGCCACGGGAGGTTTGATGCATGGACAGGTCTGGCCACAGGGAATGCGGCACCGACACGTGTGGAAAGTTTGACGTTGACTACGAATTTCAGGTAAAATCAGGTAAACGAAACCTAAATCGCAAAACTAACACCAGATTCGTGTTCTGCGTCCTCGGAAACCCCGGAAACAACTGTCAACTCAATTTTGAAATTTTCGGCCCAGGACCCAAAAATCCATACTCAACTTGACTTTTGCCACCGCGTGACTTTTTACTGGGGTGACTTAGAAAGATGAAATGTTTTACACATTCATTCACCCTATGGTGGTCTAGACCAGATCACTTTGATTGGCGCCCCAGCCTGCACCATTAGAGCTCGGCGTAAGTGAGCCGAGATCCGCGCGCGTACCGGTTTCAACTTTTGGGCATCCATATCTCAAGAACCAAACAACCTAGGAAGATGAAATGTTTTACACATTTATTCACCCTATGGTGGGCTAGACCGGATCACTTTGATTGGCGCCCCAGCCTGCACCATTAGAGCTCGGCGTAAGTGAGCCGAGATCCGCGCGCGTACCGGTTTCAACTTTTGGGCATCCATATCTGAAGAACCAAACAACCTAGGAAGATGAAATGTTTTACACATTTATTCACCCTATGGTGGTCTAGACCGGATCACTTCGATTGGCGCCCCAGCATGCACCACTAGAGCTCGGCCCTCTTGAGTGGGATTTCGGCCAATTTTTTGATCGGGGCCTACGACCGCAATACTCAACCGATCTCTGTGATTTTTTAACATAATAAATGCGGTTAGTGGGCGGTTCCAACGAGCCATAAAACTCTACTCTAGCTAGTACCATTCGCGTGAACGAGGCTGAAAACCTTGCGATGTGATGAAGATTGGTTAATTTTTCGACAGTTTTTGTTTAATATCTCGGGAACCACTCAACCGATCTGGCTGAAATTTTAGCACAATACTTCTTGTTACTATGAACATCTATGGTGAAACTTTCAGCCCGATCGGTTAAGTCTACCTATATGACGTAGTACTAACCCCTAGTCCCCGGGGGCGCACTGGCCCCCGGCCGAACAAATTGGGTTGAGCGCTGACGCGCTCAACCCGATGTTGCGCTTTTAATT
>JASAMZ010010151.1:0-12863 GCA_030248115.1 Linhomoeus sp. GSCO2_2
AGATATCCCCTCGTCGTTATAGCACTGACCTGAATAGACTATGAAGCTTGCAAAGATGCTGACGAGACCCCCTCCAATGGATCCGTTTAATGTGGTGACTGCCACTTTGGTAGATATCTTCCACAGGCCACGGTCTATGCCGAAGCTGGAGCCACAGTTGAATCCCAGCCAGGCCCACCATAGAATGAAGGTGCCTGTCAGGGCTGTCAGAGGGCTGCTCAAGGAACACTGGTCTTTCTGAAGTAGAACAAAGGAAGGATCTGAGATAGGGTTTGTCAAAAGAATTGTGTTAGCAGAGTAAGTAGGTAAGCAATGTGATAGTTACATTGTATGTATGGGAATGGATACTGTGATTTCTGTCCGCCCTGTAAACAAAAGTAACTGCACCCACCATGAACCGACTGCCTTTGTCAAATCTGCCAATTCTCGGTCCAAGCATGTAAGCTGCTACCAAAGCACTTGCGCCACCAGTAACATGGACCACACCTGCTCCAGCAAAGTCTATATAGCCCCAGCCGGTACCCAGAAATCCCTGGACGTGAGAAAATTGTTGTTTAATGCATGCTGTAGACATTTGTCACTCGAAATTGCTCACTAACCTTCTCGCCCCAAACCCAGCAGGCTGGGAAGCAGTATACAAATGTGTTGAAGACTGAGAATATCATGTATCCCACCAGCTTCATTCTTTCAGCCACTGCACCTGACACCACAGTGGTGGCAGCTGTGGCAAAACTAAACTGGAACACGTACTTCGCGTACAATGTGCCCTGCTTGCTGAGGTCGTCACTGGTCACGAAGAACGTTCCATATCCATAGTATGGAGTGCTAGGCTCTCCAAAGCTGATGCCATAGCCAAAGGCCCAGTAACTAATGCCACCTGAAGAGCTTAACATTGAATCATTTCAACACTGATCTGGAGCACTTCATTACAAAGGAAAACGTTCACCAAGGGAAACGTCCACCACATTCTTGATCATGATGTTGGCAACACTCTTCGCTGACACCGAGCCAGCCTCCAGCAAGGCGAAGCCGCCCTGCATGGTCAGAATGAGGAACGCGTTGCTCAGAATCCACGCTGCATCATCTTTTGAAATCTTCTCTTCGTTGTCTTCGAAGGATGGGATAGTGCCGTTGGATCCCATGCCGCCTAATCTAAGGACCATCTGAAGTCAACCGTTCATGTTGCGTTGTGTCACAGTCATAGTGCAGCGGTTGCAATTGCAAAACTGGTCAATAACACGTTTCGGTAAGTGGAGCGTGGACGGACAGACTCACTTAATCAGCAACTCTAAGGCTTGTCTCAATGGTTGACACTGAAATGAGTTGGCTACCGTGACCTGTCGATTAGAAAGGCGCCTTTGCCACGGCTAGTATTGTTAGGATACATCACATTTGCACGACGCGTGTGCAACTTTGTTACAGAGCTCATACGCTTACGAGCTACTAATGCTCAGAAGTGCAAAAGAACCTTGGGGGCGAACGAAGGGCCTAAAGCACATCATATTCCATTTAAAAGTGAGCCTCACAAGGAAACACATGCCAGGTCGTCCGCTAACCCAACCGAACCCTTTGCGGAGTAACAAGACACGGTAGCATGGATGCCAGTGCAACATGGGGATATTACTTAATGGATTGGTCGATCTTTTGACGAGATACAATGACGACGACAGGACAGTTCGCCCCTTAAAATTAGGTTGACTCTAGACGAAAAGCCTACATAGTCGACTACTACTACTACCTACTACTACTACTTCTCACGTCAAGAATTCTTGTTTATTAGGAGGTGTTGCAAGATTCGTTAGCAACGAAGTTGTTTACTGTCAATTGTCGGCGAGGTACATATTTGCGCAGCTCCATCCAACGCACTTCGCCAAACTCGAACCTTACAGCAAACATGCTCGTCGCTATCCTTCGTTTTAATCTGGGCTGATAGGAACGCTACGACCCTAGAGAAAGAATTGGTTAGCCGCAGTTCGATCGTATATTTGACGCAAATGACACGCCTGATCGAACGCAATCAAGGCTCTAGCCCATATCAGCGAAATGAGACAGTCCAAGCAGTATCCTGGCAACAGAGTCGCACTCGTTTTTGCGACGCTGAAACAAGTCACTTCCTGATTAGAGTTCGGGGGGCTTGTCAATATGGGATTGATTGTTTTGTTTTGCTGGGGATGTGTAGTTTTTCGATTTGCTTCTTCATTTGTGTGATGTGGTGTTGCACACACATGGATAATGTACCCGACAAAATCTGTGTTGGAAATGCTGCTTGCAAATGCAGTTACAAAAGACGTTTAAATTCATGCTCGCAGCAACTGCAGTTAACGACAAGTCGTGTGAGCAGCCTTGTCAATTGGCCCACCCAAGATACAAGCACTAACAGTTTCATCGCACATGAATAGTTAGTAGCAGTTAATATAATTCGTTCAAACTGTAGTACTAACAGTATGCCAGAATTGAGCTTGAGCAGTAACAACAACAGCAACACGCCTACCTAACAATATAATAAGGTAATTTACAGGAAAAGTCACAAATGTGAACTGGAAGGATTTTCCAACAGATTCAAAATGAACTACTGATTTAAATTAAATGGATTCTATGTATGCTTCTTAACGCTATGTACAGACCTTGCGGTTCTGACAAGATCTACTGATGTAAATGGGATGCATTCGAGCGAGCTTGTCGGCAACGCATGCAGATTTAGGTGTGGAAAATCCAGCGTGCGATGTCACTGCCCGAAGCGCTCACTGCGGTTGCCAATAAGCCGAAGCACATCGTACTGTAACTACTACTCGAGATACAACGTAGCACAGAACGAAGCATGCAACACATTGACAGACCCAGAGATGGAACTCTCACTCCTAGCCGAGCTACCTAAAGCGCATCATACGGCATCCTTGTCATACTATCGAGGTGCCAATTCATTCAGATGTATTTGTATGTAGAGCTATCGTTGCGAGTCATGGGGTATGGAAACGAGCTATGCTGCATAATGTCGTAAGATAGTGAAGCAGTAAGAACTGTACTAGACGTTTTCTTAGTCACAAGAAAGCAAAGCAGCCCGTGACATCGCACGCTGGATTTTCCACACCTAAATCTGCATGCGTTGCCGACAAGCTCGCTCGAATGCATCCCATTTACATCAGTAGATCTTGTCAGAACCGCAAGGTCTGTACATAGCGTTTAAGAAGCATACATAGAATCCATTTAATTTAAATCAGTAGTTCATTTTGAATCTGTTGGAAAATCCTTCCAGTTCACATTTGTGACTTTTCCTGTAAATTCATATACTTTTCATATTTTTAAAATCTTTCAGAGGCCTGCCACGTTGAGAAGACTGGCACATTAAGTGTCTGACTGGCACATTAAGCGAAGCACAAGCTAGCAGGCCGCTCTTTGGGCGTTGCCGGAATGACAACTATAGAATGCCAAGATTTCTAACGATGCAGCAGCGCCAACGGTCCTGCTTAGGGGATAGAAGTCCGTTTTCCCTTGCAATGTACACAGCGTGCTCGGCGTATGTGAGTTGGGTCCCGGATCCGTGCTCATCACAGTCTCTGGAGCAGATTATCTCGCGCAGGAGTGGATATCCAGATTTGCGATCTTATACATTTTTACTCCGCTTATGGTCCTGCTTAAGGGATAAGAGTCCGTTTTCCCTTGCAATGTACACAGCGTGCTCGGCGTATGTGAGTTGGGTCCAGGATCCTTGCTCATCACAGTCTCTGGAGCAGATTATCTCGAGCAGGAGTGGATATCCAGAGTTGCGATGTTATACATTTTTACTCCCCCTATGGTCCTGCTTAGGGGATAGAAGTCCGTTTTCCCTTGCAATGTACACAGCGTGCTCGGCATATGTGAGTTGGGTCCCGGATCCGTGCTCATCACAGTTTCTAGAGTAGATTATCTCGAGCAGGAGTGGATATCCAGAGTTGCGATGTTATACATTTTTACCAGTGGCGGGCCCAGGATTTCCGAATGGGGGGGGGGGCGCCACTTCAGAAAAGTTTTGACTATTATTCCATTGTGCCGCAGGCGCAAATTTTTGCGTTTTTTCGCCCGGCCTCAGCCGGGCGAACCCCTACGAGAGCTTTGCGTCCGTGCGTGCGTCCGTCCGTCCGTCCGTCCGTCCGTTAGTCACGCACTCAGATCTCGGCGTTGGTGAGTTGTAGGAAGGAGATCTTGGGCTCTACGGAAAGGTCTCGACTTACTGGTAATGTGCCTCGAGAAATCGGCGTTCAAAAGTTTGAATTGCGCGCGCTACAGTAACCCGAAAGTTCAAACTGAAAATGGCTCTAACTCGCTCGTCTTACGTCGTAGAGCGGCGCGCGATAGGTCAACTAAAAGGTCTCGACGTGCGCTTTCGTTTGGCATTAAAAGTTTTCTTAATTACGCAAACACGCAACACGAAAAGCGACATTATCGCGTTTTTAACGCAAAAATCGCTCTAACTCGCTCAGCGTGCGTCGTACGGAGACGATCTTGGGTTGGTTGGATAGCTCTCGACTCACTGATCATTTGTTCTTCTATTGGTCGAAACTCAAAAGTTTGAATTTCGGGAGCTACAGTAACCCAAAGGTTTAAAACGCAAAACTTATCTAACTCTCTCGTCTTCCGTCATAGAGAGACGGTCTTGAGTTCTTTCAATAGGTTTCGGCACGATGATAATTCCGTTAGGAAGAGTCGAAATTCAAAAGTTTGAATTGCACGCGCTACAGTAACACGAAGGTCAAAAACGCAAAACGGCTCTAACACGCTCGTCTTACGTTGTAGGGCGGCGTGCGATAGGTCAACTAAAAGGTCTCGACGTGCTATTTCACTTGGCTTAGAAATTTTGTTAATTACGCAAACACGCACCACGAAAAGCGACATTCTCGCGTTTTTAGCATAGAAATTGCTCTAACCCGCTCAGCGTGCGTCGTACGGAGACGATCTTGGGTTGGTTGGATAGCTCTCGACTCACTGATCATTTGTTCTTCTAGTGGTCGAAACTCAAAAGTTTGAATATCGCGAGCTACAGTAACCCAAAGGTTCAAACCGCAAATCAGCCCTAACTCGCTCGTCTTACGTTGTAGAGCGGCATTCGTTCGACCGTTTGAAAGCTTACGTTGAGGCAGTTGTTGAGCGGTCATTCCTAAAGAAATACTTTGGTTTTTTTTAACTCTTGTCGTACAAACAGCTTTGTCTGCTAAAAAAGTTAATCCCGGGCGATCCCAATGTTGCCTTGCAACAACCGCTCAGAAATACGTGTGCCTTGCTCAAAAAATTAATCCCGGGCGATCCCAATGATGCCTTGCAAGAACCCCTCAGAAAGGAGCGTGTCAGAAGTAGCGCATGAATAGTGGACTCCGGGCAGGCGCGCGTCAAATCGGAAAGGCTTCGAAATACTTTACAAAAGTATCCACTCTTTTACTCTTCCACTTTAAAATACTCACAAACCACTCTGTATTAATAAAACAACTCAACTTTTTTAAAACAGCTTGTTTAACCGTTTTACTGCACAATCTGCCTTAAAAATGACTGTTTCGGCTTACCAAGAGCAAAAATTTTGCCCAAAAATAGCGCCGCAGGCGAAAATTTTGCGATTTTTAGCCAAAAATGTACCAAAATTTGTCAAAAATAAGCGCCGCAGGCGAAATTTTGCCGATTTTGAGGCAAAATCTAAGAAATTTTACTTAAAATTGCGCCGCAGGCGAAAATTTTTGCATATACGCACCTTTACTAAGGAAAATTTTTCCCTAAGGTCGGGCCCAATGGGGGGGGGGGGGGGGCGCCCCCCCCCCCCCCCCCCCCCCCCCAGGGCCCGCTAGTGATTTTTACTCCCCCTATGGTCCTGCTTAGGGGATAGAAGTCCGTTTTCCCTTGCAGTGTACACAGCGTGCTCGGCATATGTGAGTTGGCCCGGATCTGTGATCATCACAGTTTCTAGAGCAGATTATCTCGAGCAGAGCAGGAGCGGATATCCAGATTTGCGATCTTATACATTTTTCGCCGCGCCCCAGCGCGGCGAGTATATATACGGACGCTATTGTCCGTTCGTCTGTCTGTCTGTCTGTCTGTGTCACAAAACTAGACATGACGGTTAGTGCCACCCAATGGAGTCGAATGCGCTGAGTAACGTGCCGTTGTCCGTTTCTGTTGCTAATTTCCCTATTTCGAGATATTCACAATTAAAATACGAAAATGTCAAAAACGACACTTTTATTTACAAGTCGTATCGGCAAAGTTTTTGCTGAAATGGAAAGGGCACAAGACGCGATGAATTTGTGACATAGTTTCGGATTTTGGAATTCACCAAATTAAGGATATTTTCAAGGTTTTTGCCAAAATTCCCAAATTTCAAACAATTCAAACAGCTTATATTTCAAAACTTCTTTGCACCAATGTATCGAGCATAGTCTGCCAAGTATTTAGCAAATAGTTTCAGCAATTATAATTAACGAAATTAGGATATTTTTAAGGATTTTGTTAAAATCCCCAAATTTCGGCAATTTCAAACAGCTTAAATTTCAAAATTTCTTTTCATGGATGTGTCGAGCATAGTCTACCAAGTATTTATCAAATAGTTTCAGATTTTATAATCAACGAAATTAGGGATATTTTCAAGGGTATTGTCAAAAATCCCAAATTTCGGCAATTTCAAACAGCTTAAATTTCAAAGTTTCTTTGCACGGAAGTATCGAGCACAGTCTGCCATGTATTTAACAAATAGTTTCGGATTTTGTAATTAACGAGTTTGCGTATATTTTCAAGAGTATTGTTAAAATTCCCAGACTTAGACAATTTCAAATAGCTTAAATTTCAGAATGTCTTTGCATGGTCGTGTCGGGCATGGTCTGCCAACTATTTAACAAATAGTTCTATATTTTATAATTAACGAATTTAGGGATATTTTCAAGGTTTTTCTCAAAATTGCCAAATTTCGACAATTTCGAACAACTCAAATTTCAAATTTTTGCTTGGATGTGCCGGGCGTAGTATGTCAAGTAATAATGAAACAGTTTCAGATTTTAGAATTCAAGAAATTAGGGATATTTTCAAGGGTTTTATAAAATATGGCAGATTTCGGCATTTTCAAATGGCTATAACTAAGCAATATTTTTCCATGGATGTGTCGTGCAACGTATGTTTTGCCACCTATTCTATCGAACACGAAACGCGGCAATTACTGTGATGTTCTGCAATCTACAGCAATGGTGTCGTATCCGCCCGCATTTGTGGCCCAAAAGAAAAGGGCGTCGTCCCATTTAGACCCTCTTAATTCCAAAGTGAACCTGCGGCGAACATTCCTGATCCATTTATGGATCAGTACCCACCAATACGAATCTCATAGGCAACAATTGCCCAAGAATGGCACAAACTACCTTTGAAAACTCGAGGTAAGTGCGGCGAAACTCCCCGAAGAAATGCTCAAGTTTCTATTCTGACGTACTATTGAATATACTCCTCAAATGCACAACACACTATGCAATGCCAATCAACCATCATCGGGTACCCAGTTTTTACTCTAAACTTGTTACTCCCCTAATGGTCCTGCTAAAGGGATAAGAGTCCGTTTTCCACTGCAGTGTACACAGCGTGCTCGGCATATGTGAGTTGGGTCCAGGATCCGTGCTCATCACAGTTTCTAGAGCAGATTATCTCGAGCAGGAGCGGATATCCAGATTTGCGATCTTATACATTTTTACTCCCCTTATGGTCCTGCTTAAGGGATAAGAGTCCGTTTTCCACTGCAGTGTACACAGCGTGCTCGGCATATGTGAGTTGGCCCGGATCCTTGATCATCACAGTTTCTAGAGCAGATTATCTCGAGCAGGAGCGGATATCCAGATTTGCGATCTTATACATTTTTACTCCCCTTATGGTCCTGCTTAAGGGATAAGAGTCCGTTTTCCACTGCAGTGTACACAGCGTGCTCGGCATATGTGAGTTGGCCCGGATCTGTGATCATCACAGTTTCTAGAGCAGATTATCTCGAGCAGGAGCGGATATCCAGATTTGCGATCTTATACATTTTTACTCCCCTTATGGTCCTGCTTAAGGGATAAGAGTCCGTTTTCCACTGCAGTGTACACAGCGTGCTCGGCGTATGTGGTGGGGACTTAGCCAAATTTTTGGCCAAAATTTCTTTCCCCTGTAACTTCTGAACGGCTTGACCGAATCCCGCGAAATTTTAATACACAAAATGCGGCGTGAAGGACTATCCAACGACACCACCCCCGGTTCTCTAGCTGCTACCGTTCCCGAGTAATAAGCCGAGAAGCGTACGACATGAACAAGATAGGTGAAAAATTCGGAGGTTTTCAAGCTATATCTCCAGAACGACGTGACCGATCGAGCTGCTTTTTTTACACGTTTTATAACTTAGGACGAGACAACTTGTGTTAAAGTTTCAGCTCAATCGGTCAAGTATTGCCTAATGACCCCTAAGGAAGTGACTCTCTGGAGGGCGCACCTGCGGGGACCAAAGGAAAATGATGAGGGCACTGGCGTGCCCTCATCGATATGAGACGATGACGCTTTGTTGAGTCCGAATAGTTGTTCAACTTATGGGATGACCAAACTACCTTATCGGTGCGTAATTATCCTAAGAGAGGCGTCTTTACCTTGGTTCGTCCCTTAATTTATTTTGAAACTAAGAAAGTGGAACAACAACAGTTTCTACGGCCTGCGCACTAAAAACCTTCGCAATTGCGCGAACTTGCTATTGCAAGTAACTTTCTACGATTGCAGGCAACAAACTTCGTTGACATTTTGCACAAGGCTCTATTTCTTTAGTGTCATCCCTTCTTCTAACTTTCAGCTTTCTTCACCCTCATCCAATCCAACGGCAATAAGTAATCGGCGCTCAGCGCTCATTCGGCGCTCAGCGCTCAGTAATCGGCGCTCAGTTTTGGGATCGCCGAAAAAGCCGATTTTCGAGCAGTTTGGAACGCGTTTGGGTTGGAAAACAGTTCGGCAACGGTCTCCTGACAGTTACAGACGCATTGGCACGAAGAATTGCACGAAACGTCCGCCGTTTAACGATTTTCTCAATCCACGTATTACGGTAGGCCAGTTTTCTAGTTTTGAAAAGTTGAGCGCCGATTACTTTGCGCGTCAACCGAATAAAATTTATTTTTCGACGATTCTGACTTATTTTCAAATTAGATTGAAAAAATTTCTGCTTTGCAGGACTTGTGGCAGTTGGGAGGTGAGGATAAAAGTGTTTCGCAGCTTCAGAATAGTCGCAACAGCTCAAAAATTGAGATTTTTCGGTGAGCGCTGATTGCTGAGCGCCGATTACTGAGCGCTGAGCGCTGAGCGCCGATTACTTATTGCCAATCCAACAATGGAAATGAATGGAAGCGGCAGCGGAGTCGTCAATGAATGAAAGCTGTGGTGCGCGCTTGTGGCTTTTGGCTTCCTTCCGCTTCACATACAGAGCGCACAGAGTGTGACAGTGACACTGACACACATTGAAGAACGTATATGGCTTTGGTGTAGCCTCCTCTCTGTTTGCACAAGAGTCAGTCCAGTCGTCAGTCAGTCAGTGTGTCCGTGTGTTCTTTCTCGTGCCTGTACGACGGACGAGCTTCTGTATCAGTCTTGTCGTTGTACCACATTTTTCTAAATTGTTTTGTTATTGTTTTGTTCCACTTCTTAATTTTATAAATTGTTTTGTTATTGTTATTGTTCCTCTCGAATTTCGACTAATTGTTCTTGTTATTGTTAACAATTTAGGAACAATTGTACCTATATTGTTCCTAGGAAGATTGGGTGCCATAGGGCAGAAGTTCGTTAAGTGGTAATTTCCATGGAATCAAACGAATTGCGACGTGAATTATGAAACATGCTCACAATGTATGATATTTGCTCCATAACTGCTGTGGATTACTTCATACTTTCGCCGACATTCAGAACAATTTAGGTACAATTTATGAGTTTCCAAAGTGTTTTGTTTTGGGGCCATTTCATATTGTTATTGTTATTGTTTTGTTCCTGGAAGCAGTGGAACAAATTGTTATTGTTCCTAAATTGTTAACAATTTAGTGGTACAAATTGTTAGGTACATTTTGTACCAAGGAACAATCGACAAGACTGTTCTGTATTTCTACAACAAAATACTATAACAACTACAAATACTATAAAGAATGGACAGAGTAAAAGGGAAAATAGCCTCGGCTCTGGACGGCCTAAGAGGCGTGGGGAAAGTGGAAGTGAATTTCAAAGAAGTGTTCACGGAGAGGGATTTCGCGCTGAAAAAGGTTGCGAATTTGTTCTCGAATTTTTTTTGATGTTTTCACTCGTTTGTAGAATGGAACAGGAATTAGGAAGTGCAGAACTGTTCCATTTTCTTTCCGACCTTTGCCGAAATTTTATAAAATGTTTGCAAAATTCCATGTCCTAGGCAGGGTTTTTTTCGCCGAAAACCTAGGTGCATAGCGTGCACCTAACTCAAATTTTTACGTGCACCACGAAAAACTTAGGTGCAGAGCCAAAAATCGAGCAAAAAACTGCCAATTTTGGTTAGCAAAAGATGTAATTTTGTACAAATTATGTATCGAGAAGTTCTATTTTCTGTTGTCAAACAGCGCCTCAGGCGAAAATTGTTCATTTCCTGAGGCGAAAATGTGGAAAAGATCGCTAATCTTAGCGCCGCAGGCGAAAATTCTTAATTTCGGAGCTCTAAATGAAGCAAAGTATGTTAAAATAGCGCCGTAGGCAAAATTTTTTAGCTCCAGGATCTATTATGTTGAAATCCTGCCTCGAATTTTAGGTGCACGGCGGTGCAGCTATCCGAAATTTTTAGGTGCACGGCCGTATTTCTAGGTGCATATGCACCTGATTATGCGCAAAAAACCCTGATCAAGATAATGTTCGCCCCGGGATTTGTAGATCGCCCGCCACGGCTTCCCCTTCGGTCCCAAGTGCGTCGCTTACGACTGCGTCCAGAGGCTGCTGGCCGTCGGCACCTCTAATGGCTCTATTAGAATGTGGGAATGTCGTGTAGAAATTGTGTAATTTGTGTACCGTAAATCTTCCAATAAGCGCCCCCCCTCGAATAAGCCCCCCCCCCCCCCCTCGATTAAGCGCCCCTCCTAGAGGAAGGTTGAAACCAGGCAAGTCGTCCGGGGGACGCAGTATACTCCACAAATTTGAACTCCTACTGTTGTGACTCATCTGCTGTTGTGGCTCCCTGACACCCCCAATCGCAAAACTAATGCCGAATTCGTGATCTACATCCCAGAATACCCCAGAATCGACTTACAGCACCCCTAACTTCCTATGGACTCGCAGAACCGAAATTCTGCACTTGGGGTACAGTAGCATGCGATTTCGTCATAGGTACGTTCAAACATTATCCAAACGATAAACAAATGCCCAATTCGTATTCAGCGCCCCCGAAAACCCCGAAATCGAGTATAATATCGCGAAAGTCGATCCGACACCCAAAATTCAAATGGACGCGGCAGGGTTACTGTAGCTGTGAAAATATTTCAAAAACACTGTTCTGGACCAGATTTCAACGTAGAATCGTTTAGAACCACATTTGGAACGATCCGGCAACGCATTCGGGCGCTACAGACGTCGAAACGCGAAAAGCGCAATTTTTGACCCTGGAGTCAAAAAAGTTCCACCAAGATAACTTTTTTGTGTCTCAACCGATTTTCTCCGTTCATGGCTCATTCGATAGAGGACATCTGGGAAGGAGCACCAAAAGCGGTCTCGCGGCTCTAGCTGCTACCCATCGCGCACAGCAAACCGTCAAAGTCGGAAAATAGAGAAAAACCGCGAATTTTTCAAATTTGGCGCCAAAATGGGTCCCGCAGCGATCCAATTCATTTTTTCCACCCTCGGCCCTATCGAGTACTACAACATATCAAAAGATAGTATATACCATTATATGCAACTTTTTCGAGTTCTACCTTGTACTATGCCTTTTTCAGTACTTTGAAAATTTAAATTTTTGAATTTCCCGCCAACGGGGTCCCGCAGCGTGACCCCGTTTGGTGTCCACCCTGCCCACTTACTAGGCCTACCCAACGCAAAAGACCGTTTGCAAATCGGCCGCTTCACGAGCGAACGCCGTTGACTCAAAGTTTCTGCGTTTCGCGCACAAACGCTATATACTCCACACTTTTTTGTGGAGTATAAAAATAAGCGCCCCCCTCCAATAAGCGCCCACCTTTTGCAAGTACCAGTAGTGCCAGCACCACCATATGTGCTCTGTGACCTTTCCTAACCTAACACTAAGATATAGGCTACGTATGACAGCACTACTTCTAAGTGCAGGCATTCTGATCAAAATCTGTTGCATAAGCAGAAGCTGCATGCAAGCATAAGCACTAGTTGCATATAAGCATAAGCTTTTGCCCAAGTCTCCGTTTAGAATCTTTGCTATTTCCACTAGTCTCTCTATGACTTTACCACACTACACACTCCAAATTCCATTAATACAAATTTTGAGAAATTTTCAACATTTTCAAATTCTCAGATTCGGCAGCCCAGGCGTGGACTACCACCTGAAGCACGAGAGCGACGCGGCCGTCAACCACCTCTGCTTTCTGGTCAACGAGGTACCGTTACAGTATGCTCTTGGTTTGTGCTTTTGTGTTATACAGGGTGGCCAAATCATACCTTAACAAGCTTATAACCCCGTGGCGGGCCCTGTATTTTCCGTGGGGGGGGGGGGGGCGTAAAATCGAAAAGTTTTTGCAAAGCGCCGCAGGCGAAAATTTCGTCTTTTGAGGCTATTTTACTGCAAGAAATCGCCTAAATTCGCCCTTACAAAACACTAGATAAGCGAAATTTAGCTTCAAAATAGCGCCGCAGGCGAAAAGCTTTGCGTTTTTTGACTTCGTTACATACAGCAATCTGCGTCT
>JASAMZ010010154.1:0-13174 GCA_030248115.1 Linhomoeus sp. GSCO2_2
AAGTATGCACCTACGCATGGCATCCTAATGGTGCCATGCTTACACCGGAGTGGGAACGGACGAAGCATCACGAGAGATTTCCGATAGTCGGCGAAGAAGACCCAGTCGTTGGCGCTTCTACAGAGGTGGAGCTCGATTGCGCTTCACTTCACTAAAGTCCGTTCAAAAATAATGAGAACTGGAGGTTTTTCGGCTGGCTCCGTGACCTGTTTCAAGGTAAGAGCGCGGTAGGGGTACCAATCGATAGAGTATGGAGAGTGGGTTTGCACCATGCGTATTTTGCGAAAATTACGCAACACGCACAGAAAACAACGCTCACTGAAAAAAATCGACTTTTTCAATACGTGGCCGATTTTTCTCATTTCAATTGCATTTGGTAGATTTATATGTCCTTATTAAGTGTGTAAAATTTGGCGACCCTAGCTCGACGCATAAGAAAGTTGCAGCGATTCTCCCGACCCCTACTTTTTTAGATCCTTAACAAATTTTGAAAATCGCCGCAAAAAATTGCCAAAACTCTGTAACTTGCAAATGGCTTGACCGATCTTGCTCATATTTGGACAGCGCATGGTAGGCATATAGGACCAGCTTCAAACCAATCGACAGCCTAGCAGCCCCTACATTTCTTGAGCAGCGGTCATTTCAAGACTCCGTCGCGGAAAAAGGGAACTGGGTGGGGACTGGGTATATTTTTTAATCGGAGACGGCCAAACTGCAGTGCGCTGCGTAGGTACCCATACCCTCTAATAGTGTGCTAAGTATCGCCGAGATTCCTCAATCGTCACGAAAGATATTCGCAAAAGAAGATTTTTTCCTTGTCTGGCGGGCGCTGTACTTTTTCCACTTTTGTTGATTGGCTGCAACTTTTTGCCTGGTAGGACTAGCTAGCTCTGGTCTTTTTTATTCGATGCGTCGTCCGTTTTTCAACATTTTTGTTGGTTACGACTATGCTCGAATTCTGCTGCTATCAGGAGTTACGGTGCCACCAAGCCAATCGGAAAGATCTACTAATATCGTTACACTGAGGCCAAAATCGCACAGTATCTCAGGAACCAATAATGTAGCGCACACATCGGCACATCGATTGGTACAAAAATAAAGTCACTAGCACTAGCCAGCAACAAGCTATGGACAGAAAACGGCAGCTCCAAAATCTGGGTGGCAAAACGGCCAATTTGGCGTTTCTAGCTGCATATTTGAATGGCTGCTGTCCGCGAAGTTTTGGATCGGTAGGTCTGATATTTTACACGAAGGTAGTCCTATATGCCTACCATGCGCTGTCCAAATATGAGCAAGATCGGTCAAGCCATTTGCAAGTTACAGAGTTTTGGCAATTTTTTGCGGCGATTTTCAAAATTTGTTAAGGATTTAAAAAAGTAGGGGTCGGGAGAATCGCTGCAACTTTCTTATGCGTCGAGCTAGAGTCGCCAAATTTTACACACTTAATAAGGACATATTAATCTACAAAATGCAATTGAAATGAGAAAAATCGGCCACGTATTGAAAAAGTCGATTTTCTTCAGTGAGCGTTGTTTTCTGTGCGTGTTGCGTAATTTTCGCAAAACACGCATGGTGCAAACCCACTCTCCATACTCTATCGATTGGTACCCCTACCGCGCACCTACCTTGAAACAGGTCACGGAGCCAGCCGAAAAACCTCCAGTTCTCATTATTCTTGAACGGACTTTAGACGCTCAGTACCCAAAACGGTCGACGCACCGCCTCTGACAAGGTCCGAAGCTGGGCGAAGCAAGGTTTCTCCTTCGCAGGGCTGACCACCATGAATCTTCCCCTTCTCTCTCGCGAGTCCTGAGGAGAGAAGTCAAATGGGAACACTGCTGACCGACCACAATTCTTCGCGAAGTGGTGGAGAGCATTTCAGTTTGCTCTTATCCTACTCCAAAAGGTAGATCACTTTCGAGGTAGACAAAGCTGGGCGCTTCGCCAGATATCATTTTCTAGCCCCTTCATTCGTAGACTAGAGCGGTGTATTGTACAGTTCTCTGCGGTGAGGAAGAAGGAGGGAGCAATGCGTCGGAGCAAGGAAGCCAAGCCTGCGTCTTTATTGGAGCGGTCGAAGAGACGCAAAGGCACAAGGGGCAGGAGGGGGGGGGGGAGGCTGGTGAGGGGACAGAGCACATTGAAACTTCCCCTCCAACAAGGAACACAGTTCACACTCCGACGCTCGCACCAGCATCACTCCAAACGCATGTTCCCCTCACCTCATTGCCATCGACCTGCGCCAAGTCTGCTGCAGTGGGTTTCTCTGGGAAGTACTTGGGCATCAGTTCCTCGACAATCAGCCTCTTCTCCTCCTCCGACACGCTGCTGCTCGTCTCCGCCACGAAGCCCGCCTCGCCGCCTGCCTCCTCCTCGCCGTGCTCCTGCGATAGTTGCGCACAGACTGAAGACGCCCAGACGCGCAACACGCACGGTGCGCGACGCCAGAAAGTGCGTTGTGTATAGCGTACCAAGACCTGTTCTAAAACAAAGTGAACTGGAGTCTTTCTGCAGAAATCTTGCGCACAGTTCTAAAAGAAATGTGATATACGAAATCTGCCATTACTGGCTGCGTGTTTATCGCGCGCCAATCACGCAACACGAGCGACGCCAAACGCTACATTCAGATCTCAGGCTCTGCATCTACAACGGCTACAACAAACTAGCATGTGCACCGTACCTGGCTGCAGTGCTTGGCGATCTGCTTGATGTGGGCGTGCTGGAAGTCGCAGCCCACTTCGGTGCACCTGTAGACCGTTTTCTCCATCCGACCCGCCTCCGTGTGACTCTTCCAGACGTGCACCTCCAGGTCTCGGCGGTAGACCTTTGCGAAGTGAAGTGATGCAATGCAATCATGGCATAGCAGTGACGAATGCACAGGGTAGAAGCACATACTACCTGCTTCTTGCAGGCGACGCAGATACGGTAGGTGGGCCGGTACTCTTTGGCCGAGGCCGTGGGGCTGCCGTCGGCCGACTTGGGCGACGACGAATCCAACAGTTCGGACTGAACGTATTGGAGCTTTGCAATTGAATTTTCTAAACATTTGCTGCTCGGTCGACCTCTACAGTACACTCTTGCCGGTTCAGGGTGGGGGGGGGAAGGGCTATCGACTCCCCTGTCAGAGGTATACCAATGGAATCTCACCCTATTCTTGCCCCGGTCGCTGCTGGCTCTTCGACCTATCTTCTCCAACACCGATTGCTTCTCCGCTTGCTGCTTATTTGCGCCACGGCTGCGCTCGGCCGTCAGATTTGATTTGACCGCCAGCAGACTCTTGTGGCGCACCTGGGGCGTCGTCTTCTGCTGCTGTGGGTCTCGAGCCTGGAAGAGTTGCGTTGCGATCACTCGACTACATACCGTAATCTTGATGGGCGACAGAGCAACTCTGCGCTTGCGCTATTGTACTAGACTGCACATACCGTAAGTACTACAGGGTGGGCCAAAAAAAGTGAGACCCCTTACTTTGTGACCGCCATTCCCAAGCTTGTCTGCATATATCAGGCCCAAATTTGGACACAACGTACTGTATGGTGTTTTTGACCAACATACAAAATTTCAGACCATTTAATGCAACGAACGCCAAATAACACCAATTTCCGCAACGTCATGTCGGAAATCGGGTGCAGCGACTTTTCAATGGAGAAGGCGCTGGAGAACCAGGACGTCCATGCCGCTGGGGTTCTCCAGCGCCTTCTCCATTGAAAAGTCGCTGCACCCGATTTCCGACATGACGTTGCGGAAATTGGTGTTATTTGGCGTTCGTTGCATTAAATGGTCTGAAATTTTGTATGTTGGTCAAAAACACCATACAGTACGTTGTGTCCAAATTTGGGCCTGATATATGCAGACAAGCTTGGGAATGGCGGTCACAAAGTAAGGGGTCTCACTTTTTTTGGCCCACCCTGTATAATAAATACTCTAATAAGCCCCCGGGGCGATTACTATTTCAACTTCCCTCTAGAAGGGGGTACTATTGGAGGGTGGGGGCTTATCAGGGGGGGACTTATTAGAGTATTTACGGTATGTCCAGTCAACCGCAACACATAGGTCGGTTGCAAATTCCAACGGACATGTGCCAAAGCCACTACAGAAGCAAAGCGCAGCCGTACTTAGTGTGAACCGCCCACAAGCCCACCAATAATGGTTTGACAATCTTCGGACGCGCCGAATCGGCCTTGGAGGTGGAGGGAGCGGGTTTCTTGGGCGGGGGAGGCTTCGCCCCGTGCAACTCGGGCGGTTCTGGCATCTTGCGCTTCGGCGTCGTCGTCGGCACCCCTTTGTTCCCCCCACTGGGAGCAGTGGAAGTCGTTTGGCCACTCGCCTGAACAAACAGTACCCCAATCACACAAAGGCAGGCGAAATTTTGGTCAATTTCATGTGCCGAAATTCATACTCTCGCCATTTGTTTGGGGGGGGGACTCATACCTGTAACGCTGGGGGGGGGGGGGGTCCCCCACCCCCTGGCAGGAGATATCCCCCCAACCCAAAAATAGCGAAAATTTTCGCCTGCGGCGCTTAAATATGGCCAAATTTTCGCATGCGGCGCTATATTTAGGCTGTTTTCCATCAAAATTAAGCGCTTTTTGGCACTTTTTACCCTATTTGTGCAAAATTTCCTTACTTTTTCTGCCAAATTTTTAGGTCATTTTGACCCCCCATCCTCGGTTTTGGACCCCCCCCCCCCCCCCTAAAATCCGGATTACCCCCCCCCCCCCCCCCCCCCCCTCTCCGAGGGGGCGCGTTACAGGTATGGGGGGGACTGGTTCCATAATATGGCTTTCCACCCTCCCCCCCCCCCCCCTCCCCCCTCAAACATTTCGAACCCCCCCCCCCCCCCCTAAGGTTACTAACAAACATTTCCAAACTTTCCTTACAAACGTAGAATAGGCTCTCCACCCTCCCCTCCCCCCCCCCCCCTCCCCAGGTGCTAGTCCAGAGGGGCAACGAGGGTGGTCTAAGGCAATCTGTAAGGTATGTAAGGATGGGGGGTACAAGTGGATACATACCTCCTTCCTGAAGACGTTTCCCCGACTGTCGAACACTAGCAGGGGTTTGGGAACCCTGGCGCTTTCCCTCTGCGCCGGTATGCGCAGAAGGGCGCTCTTGGGCGTGGGCTGGGGCATCACTCCCCTCTGTATCTCCGGCACTATAGCTCTTCTCAGGATGGGAGGGGTGTCGGCGACATTGGCTTCCTTGGGTGGTGGCGGCGGTGGAGTGTACTGGACGTCCTCTATTTCATAGAGCCGTTTGCCCCCGTAGCCTCCCACTATGCGCACTGGCCTGGCGCCCATCTGGGTCACGTTGGATGGCCCCTTGGATGACTTCCCAGTCACCGCCTTCAGGCCGCCTAGAGGGGTGGGCACAGCGGGTAGAACTGGGATATTCTTCCCTGCGCGAAAGCAGGTCCTGAATAGGGGCGATAATTACAACTATTACTGATTAGAAGGGAGCGATACAGTGATAGATGAGAGACCTGGCGACGGCGTGCAGTTTAGACCAGAGCAGCAGTCTGTTGTCCACGAAGGCCTGGTTCTCCCCCGCATGGTAGACGCGCACGTGGTCCATCACCTGCAGAGAATTGTCGTCTCACTGTCACAGTTCCACAGAGCGCAGTGATTACTGAACAGAGGTATAGAAGCTTGTGACTCAAGTTGTCAAGAATGGGGTTCTTGGAACTCTCCACAAAGCAACTAAAATACTTATTTTTGCTCAACTTTGAAATAAGTTGTACCAAACCGATTCAAAAGGCTAGTAAATGGCGCCGCACTCGCAGGCGAAAATTCTTACTAATTTCAGGTCAATTTTCATACTTGTTTAGTCAAAGATCCGCTGCGTGCGTAGCGATAACTGAAGAGAGCTACAGTACCCACAGAACACGCCGTCACTTGTTGCCGAAGCGTTTTGCTAAGTAGCATGCGTCCATGTGTGAACCTTGTCAAATGCCTACACAACACATCAACTATCAACCAGTTTATAGTCGAGTCTGGAGGAGAAGGAGCAGTGCGGGCACTCGAACAGGTCCGTCTCCCAGTGGCAGTAGAAGACGTGCGCCTCCCGGTCCGCCAAAGACACCATCTGCCGACACATGAAGCAGGCGAACTTGCCCATCTCCTAGGCATTACAAAGTAATGTGCCTTCAATTTGCTTGTCAAAATGCTGCGTTCAGTCTTTCTATGGCTACTTTGATCGACATATCGTCGCAGCGCGTCATCTCGATGACCAGATTCTTGGTCTGCGGCGACTTGTTGGGTGACGAGAGCAGCTGTGGCATGGAAGCAGTGGTCTGTTGATGGCGTCTCTCCAGGATCTGCTGGACGAGCTCGGCCCGAGCTTGGCGCGCCTTCGACACCTCCTGACTGGCGATGCCTTTCGGCGGGCGCCCTGGAAATTGCATTGTGTGTCAGGTCGTTGTTGTTGTACAAGCTGTAGATAGCTCTTCAATTCTCAAACCCAGCCCCAACCGTCCCCTCCTGTAGAAACACAAATTTCAGCGGTAAACTGGATATTTGGCAACGATGCTTAGCAACGTCGTCAAAAATAAATTTTCAGCGAAATTTGTCAACTATCCGTTTCCCTAAACAACTACTCTTCTGACGCCCCCCCCCCGTCAACCCTTTCCTGCAGGGGCAACGTACACTTACGGGCTAACAGTACACTTGCCCTTACACTTACAGTACCCTCACAGCAACCATCGTCATTCAACCAATGACCCCTTCCCCTGCGGACGGCGCCCGTGGTGGCCTCTGCAAAGCTGGCCAGCGTCAGGTCCATGTCGTCACCGCTGTCGCTCTCTTCCGCTCCCTCTCTGCCCAGGAGCACTCTGTGGACCACAGAGTCCACTACGGAGCCCACCGAGCCACTGGTGGTCGCTCGTTGCTGCTCTGGATGCTCCACGCGCTTGGGACGCACGACCACCGCTCTGACGGCCTTTTTCTGCGCCGCCGCTTTCCTCGCGCTCGTGCTGTAGGCGCGCTTGGTGACCAGGGCGCGCACGGCGGCAGACATGTCCCTGCCCTGGCGCAGGCCGCGAGGACGCCGCCGGGACCCTATCGAGGGCATGCCGGGACTCGAGGTGCGCGCTCGCTTCCTTCGCCCGCTGGTGGAATTGGCGCCTTGCCGACGTGTTTTGGAATGTGCAGTGGTCTCGCGAGGATTGTACGCGGGATCGGGAGAGCCGCCGCCTGGGAACTCGGAAGAGACGCGCTCCCCTCGCGACCCATTGTCGGCGGCGTCTTCGTCGCTGTCGCTGATTGAGGAGGGCTCCACCTGAAAAGCTGACAGACGGTTGCTAACTGATTAGGGCTACTGAAGTTGTTGTTGTTACTGAAGTTACTGTTGTTTATCCCGCTTTTATCCTAGTTCAAAATTACGCAACGATCAGCGAAACAAAGATTCGGCGGACACGTTTCTAACAAATTCAGAACCCAGGCCACACAATATTCTCCAACTCCAGCAAAGCCGACCTTGACGACGCCCAATTTGGCCAGCGGCGAGACGTATTTTCGCCCATATCTCGAGGTCCTTCGCTTGACGAACACTTCTTCCACTTCGTCTCCGCCTGCCGCCGTCTCCTTCCGCCGTTTCTTCTTCGAAGCGCTCGCTCCAGTTTTCGGATTTTCAAAATTTGCGCTGTTTTCCTCCACATTGTCGACGATTTCGCCGAGAAGCTCGGCTACTTCCCGTCCCACATCGGGCGGCGAAGCAGCAGGAACACTCCCTGAATCTTCTTCCATCGAAACTCGCTGGAAAATTGACAAATTCAACGAAAAACTGCACCAAAATTTCGAGCTTTAGAGTTCTCGTTGTGTGAGTGTTCACTGACTCACTCACTGTTCCGTCCGTCATGACAAAATCATTCCAACGATAGGATACGGTATCGTAGCAAAATTCCTATAGCAGGCCTAACCTGGTTGCTTGCAGCGCCCGTTACCGTACTGCTCAATTTATCTCCACGGCGTTTTGTACAGCTTAATCGACTTCTGACGGAGTTCTGTAAAAGCAGCCACCACTTCCCACTAATGAATGCTAGATGGTGTCCAACAAACGGTCAAGTGTTATATACAGTGTCAGTCTAACTGTCACATTTTGTAATCCACGACGTACTTCCCCTTTAACCAATTGCGTCGGTCGGGCAAGTAACTTTACAGTTAACGTCAGGCTAACTACAGTAACTCAAGCGTTTTGTGTTAGAAACTACGTGAATGAATTATCGGTGTACGTCAGTGCGGTACTATGAACTTTTCAAGGCAAACTTGTACTGTACGATTTGACGCAAAGACCAGATGGACGCCAAGTGCGACTGAAAGCGGCAGCACTGAACAACATGCGAAACACACCACACGACGACGACACCACAGCTACCACATACTAGGTTTACTTATTCGGGTACGCACTGATAGGCGCCAAATGCAACACTCATTACACAAACACATTACAACAAGTTGCACAAGTTGGCAATGGCGGAATTCACTCGATCACGTAGCGCGTTGGCGACTTCTTCTTGGACATTCTGGAGAGGTTCTCTTTGACGTTTGTGGTGGGCACCCAGGTTTTACTGCTGGCTCCTCCTCTTCTCAAGTAGGTGTACTTCTGCTGCCCCTGGGGAATCAGAATGAGATTGGGAGATCGGGCCTTGGCTCTCGTGACTTTAGGTGGAGCTGAATCATCTTCAGTCTCCTTCTTCTTCTTCTTCTCTCGTGGCCTTCGTTTCCTGGGGGAGACTGCCTTTCTGGGCTTCGTTGTTTCCTCTGTCGGCTTGGTATCCACTTTGGATTCTTCTTTGGCGTCTTCCTTGCTCTCCGCCGCTTCTGGCGCCTTCTCCCTTTCGGTTTCCTTTGCCTTCTGGTCCCGAATGCGCTCGCTTTCGACCAGAGTGGTCTTCGCCAGAGATTTCTTCATCAAACTGTCGGCTCGGCGCTTCTTCTTCTCCACTATGGCTTGGGTGGCGTCTGGCGGCGTCACCGCTTCAGTTCTCGTGGCTTTCTTGTCGAAGCAGACTTCGATTTGCTCCTCCACGGCTCTCGCTTCGGGGAAGATCTTCTCCGTGAGCACCTTGAGGCGCAGGCGGTTGTACAGGCCATTCAGGGTCTTGTCGGGGATCTTGTGAACCTGAATGAACGAGGACTTGAATTTGTATGGCTATTGGTGGCCAGCCATCATCAGCGTAGTTCTATAGTGGAATCAGAGTCTGATCATTACCATTAGTCATTACCAAACTACACACTGTCGTTCAACTTCAATGGCATGGCGTAGTAACAGGGCACTTTCTTCACTACTTCCTGGCACGTGGCCGCTGCGAATATCGACTGGCCCATAACACGTCATTTTCTACGTATCATCTCAGCGACCTCAGCGAAGTGCTTGATCAGCCCATCCACGGAGACGGTGGCGAACCAGCAGCTCTTCACTTTGCAGTTGAGCAGGAGCTCCTTGGGCGTGAAGTGGTGTCTGCGCACGTGCTTGGCGAAGTGCGCCTCGAACACGTTCTCGTCGCACAACTTGCACCGCTTGACCGCTGGGTAGGGGGCCACCAGAGAGACGGCCAGTGGATGCGACCGGCTGAACTTGTGGCGAAATTAGTCATGAAAGCGAAGCTATGTAAAACTACAGCAAATGGAAAAAGCACTCACGAGCGACAGGTCCCCTAAAGTCGTTAAGAATTCCTTTTTGGAGCGGGCGAAGGCGCGCTTGTGCTCGCCGCCGTCGCCAAAGCACTGGACGCTGAAAACAGACCACTTCTCGTGAATCGAACACATGACTACAGTGGCAAGTTCTTGCGAAATCACACCTCTTCTTCACGATCTTGAGCACGCGCTGCGTTCGCAGTCGCTTGTCCACGTCTCGAGCACTGGCGACCTTGCGCTCGAAGGTGGAGCGCACTATCTCCTCCCCCCTCTCTGAGAGGTCGTGGGCCTGCGACAATGGCACATAGGAATTATACAATCGGCCACAAAGTGCTCGACGACCGCTAATTCGATCTGACTATCAGACGGAGTTATCGTTGTGAAAGAGTTACTGGCTTGTGTCCTTCAGAGGTTACAGTCTTACAGAGGTTAGAGTTAGTGACCAAAACTCAGTTAACGCTTATGGTCTGAAATATGCAGGTCAAAACAGAGAGCCTGATGGTACTTAGGTAAGCCCTTGTGATGATAGCGTGTGTCACGTGCTGTATTACACAGCTGATGAGCCAGTCATGCTCACACCTCTCTGCAGTGCTCGACCAGCTGGTCCACGTCTCGGCAGATAAATGGGCAGTCCTTTCCACACATGACAAAGTCACTGTGCTCTGTGGGTGTGGTTGGTGCGTCCTCCGGCTGCATGTGGACGGTCTCCACGTGGCTGAACAGGTCGCAGAGGGCCACCTCCACGCGACACTTGCAGCAGAGGATGGAGCGCTGAAGTGGGAATGTGAAAGCGTGAGCTACAGTAGGCTTTCGCTACAGTGTAAGCAATTTGGCGCCAGACAACATGTATGACTAGCGCATCACTGAAAGACAAGTGTTTTCGACGAACATTGCAGAGTATTATGCTACAAGCATTACGGTAGCCGCCTCACCTTGTCTTCCTCCATCTCTCCCTCATCGTCCTCGCCCCCTCCCTCTTCTTCACCAAAGGGAATCGTCTCTTCTTCCCGTTTGGGTCCTGCAAACCCATCCGAATACTCAAGATTCTCAAATCTCAACAGAATCTTTCAAAGTTCACTGACCTCTCGATTCATCGCCAACTTCGTGCTTGACTTTCTTCCGGCGCCTGTGGCGTCGCGGTCGCGTCATCTCCTCTGGAACGAAGAAGGGGCGCTTCGGGCGCGCCGAAGGCTCCTTCTGCTCGCTATGCTCGGCCCGCGGGCGCCTCTTGGCCGCCTCCTCGGGGAAGAAGCAGTAGAGGCGCACCCGAGTCAGCGCCTTGGCGTCGACCTCGCCCTATGTACGGGAGGAGACAAGTAGAAACTATTAGATGGTGCGGTGAAACGGTGATGGAGAGACGCGCACGTAAAGCACGTATTTTCACTGGCTTGAGCGCAACTGAGTAGTTTCAGTACCTGCTTCCCTTTGTGAGCGGATTGGTGCCTCTAAGACCAAATCCAGCCGCAGCCGATCTTCGCGCAGCTTTTTAGAACCAGCTACTGTAGCAATCCTAAGCGCAATCCGACTTCAATTCTCTCTGTTTCTCTCTCACCCCCTCCTCCGTCTTCTCCAAGTGCCTCGCGATGACGTGCTCGTCCACGTCGTCGTAGTCGACGTACTCCAAGCAGACTCTGCAGACGACGCTGGAGAGGAAGCCCTCCCTCTTCACCTCCTGATCCTCCCAGCGTCTCAGATGGTCGAATTCGCGCCTGAGACGCTGACTCGCGTAGCTGCTGCTTCTGCCGCTGCTCCTGGCAACCTTCTTGGGCGGGGGATGGAAGCCGCTCTGGTCCACTGAACAATTTGATGGGACTTAAGTGGTGGCAAGTCTGAGTCTGCGCGCCAATCAAATTCTGGGGTAGTGAGAGATTGGTTATTGGGGGGGGGGGGCCACCCCCTACACCTCACCGCACATTGGCCCGGAGGGCTTTCTGGCTGAGCCAAGGCATTTGCCACACGACCTACAGCTACAAAACAAACGTCCGCCAAACTTCTGATTTCTGGAATCCTCCTACCGGAAAGCGGAGGGGGGGGGGCGTATTGGGGATTCCTTCCTGAGGAGACCTACCACGGCCCAGCCCCATCATACGTGAACTGGTCGGCCTCCCCACCCCCTGGGACTCCACCTGGTAGAAACGATTCGATGCTAATCATAGGTGCGATCCAGAATTGGGCCAGGGGGGGGGGGGGGGGTCTTTGGGGTTTTGGCGGGGGGGGGGGGGTCTCCGGATCAGGAATCCGTTTCCTGATCGGCTAGAAATGGGGGAGGGGGGGTAGACAAATGTACCAAAAAAGTGCCAAAAATTAGCTATTTTTGCCCTATTTTGATGCGAAATTCATAGAAAATGGCCAAAAATACGTAAAAATAGGGCCGCAGGCGAAAATTTTGACCAATTTTGGACTGATTTTGGGGAAAATTTCCTTAAGATTTCGGGCTTCCTCTGGGGAGGGGGGGGGGGGGGGTTCGTGAAAATTCCTAGGGGGGGGGGGGGGGTATCCGGAATTCCCGTCCGGATGGCCAAGGCTAGGGGGGGGGGGGGTAACCCCCCCCCTATCCCCCCCCCCCCCCCGCAATCGCACCTATGATGCTAATTGCTTCGTCGGAGTTAGGTGAAACAGAGGCGAAATGAGCAGATACCCAAACTAGCATCCCCTCCCCCAACCGTAGAAACTGTTAGCCCAGCATGCATCACTGTGCCAACGTGTGAAAAGAGGAATCGTCTTCTTGACTGGGGCCACGCTGCTGACAAAGTTCGAGCTCCTCTGCAGCCAGACGGCGTCGTAGGGATTGCGCACCAGGTACTGCCTGCGCTTAGCCGGCGAAGTGGGCTGTTCTTGTACTTGACCTTGTCCACCAATTGTGTACACCGGATAGTTTGTTGAACTCCCAAAATAGTCCCCTTCTTGCAAGGCTTTCGAGTCATTGTTCTGGCCGACGTAGTCTGTGGAGGAATTCTGCTGGTCGTCGTCATTGTCCTCATTCGCAGGGCAGGGATCCCAGCTGCTCTCGTCTGTGAAGCTGGGATCGTTCATCAGAGCGTCGGCAGTCTGGCTTTTTAAACGGAGCTCAAATTCGATCAAAACAATTCAGAAACTTGCGTTCGAGACCGTCACCTCTTGACTGATTGGCTCTTGGTCGATTACGATGCTCGGCCGCTGGCTGCGGCGTCGGACTCGGCCATAAATCCGCACTATTTTCTTCAAATGTGTTGCGCATACACGCGAGAGAGAATGCTCTCTGTAACGGTCCAAAAGCGCATTCGCTAAAACGACGCGCTCCTTGGAAATGACAGAGTCAGAACCGAGAAACGAATCGGCGCAAAATAGAATCCGGAATGCGAAAAGTATGCTTTTGCTGTAAAGACCTGGACTATGGCGCCACGGTATTTTTGAAACGGGAATGGGTAAGGCGGCGTGAGCGGCTTAGTCGGAACGTCCGTATCGACAGAGGAAAGCACAAGACAAAGCCGCATCAGATAAGCTCATTGCTTGTCATGGGCCCTGGCCCGCCATCTTTTCAACCCTTTACCGAACAAAACAATCACCTT
>JASAMZ010010155.1:0-46192 GCA_030248115.1 Linhomoeus sp. GSCO2_2
TTTTGTACGTGCCTCAAAGTGCCCCCGCTCGTTCAGGAGGCCCTGCAAACGTGTCCCAAAATTGTCCTACTCATTTTGTACGTGCCTCAAAGTGCCCCCGCTCGTTCAGGAGGCCCTGCAAACGTGTCCCAAAATTGTCCTACTCATTTTGTACGTGCCTCAAAGTGCCCCCGCTCGTTCAGGAGGCCCTGCAAACGTGTCCCAAAATTGTCCTACTCATTTTGTACGTGCCTCAAAGTGCCCCCGCTCGTTCAGGAGGCCCTGCAAACGTGTCCCAAAATTGTCCTACTCATTTTGTACGTGCCTCAAAGTGCCCCCGCTCGTTCAGGAGGCCCTGCAAACGTGTCCCAAAATTGTCCTACTCATTTTGTACGTGCCTCAAAGTGCCCCCGCTCGTTCAGGAGGCCCTGCAAACGTGTCCCAAAATTGTCCTACTCATTTTGTACGTGCCTCAAAGTGCCCCCGCTCGTTCAGGAGGCCCTGCAAACGTGTCCCAAAATTGTCCTACTCATTTTGTACGTGCCTCAAAGTGCACCCGCTCGTTCAGGAGGCCCTGCAAACGTGTCCCAAAATTGTCCTACTCATTTTGTACGTGCCTCAAAGTGCCCCCGCTCGTTCAGGAGGCCCTGCAAACGTGTCCCAAAATTGTCCTACTCATTTTGTACGTGCCTCAAAGTGCCCCCGCTCGTTCAGGAGGCCCTGCAAACGTGTCCCAAAATTGTCCTACTCATTTTGTACGTGCCTCAAAGTGCCCCCGCTCGTTCAGGAGGCCCTGCAAACGTGTCCCAAAATTGTCCTACTCATTTTGTACGTGCCTCAAAGTGCCCCCGCTCGTTCAGGAGGCCCTGCAAACGTGTCCCAAAATTGTCCTACTCATTTTGTACGTGCCTCAAAGTGCCCCCGCTCGTTCAGGAGGCCCTGCAAACGTGTCCCAAAATTGTCCTACTCATTTTGTACGTGCCTCAAAGTGCCCCCGCTCGTTCAGGAGGCCCTGCAAACGTGTCCCAAAATTGTCCAACTCGTTTTGTGGGTGCCTGGTCTGTCTGGTTGTTGGATTGTCAGCTTTCATAAGCATTTGTTACACGTTTGTGTCTACCACATATGGCAAAGGTGCGCAAGGTTGTACAAGTGATCAGTACAAACAAGTGATGGTTCCTGATTTTGAAGTCGGTCGATTTCGCTGAAGACTGAGCCGCATTGCTCAGAAGCACAACTTTCGGCATAATTTTGAACAATTGGCCACGCAAAGTTCTACTGTTCATTTGGAAGTGATCTTTCTGATCTTGGCAGGCAGACAACCTGCGAAGACTTTGAACACACGCCACTTCAGGAGGATACAGGATTTCGGAATGGGTGGGAAGAGGGGCGCCGGAACACTTGACGCCACACCACGCCACAAGATTGTAGGTATCAAAAGTGGCGCCGAATGGGGGGAGGGGGATGGTTGCACCCCACCCCCCCCCCCCCCCATCCCCCCCCCCTTTCCCCCGACTGAATCCGCTACTCAAGCTGCCGACCGACAGGAAACCCCATTCCAATATGCGTGTAAGTTCAACGGACCCAGTTTCTGAAGGTGCTCTTGCGGCGGCCAGACGCAGTCGTATTTCTGGTCCTTGCCTTTCTCCGCCTCCTTGATTGCCTCCTCCATACTCTTTGTGCTGCTACCATAATAGCCCAGGCACTTGCCCCTGACAGTCTGAGAGACAAAGAGACAGACGCGTCTTGTGCGGGCGTGCGTGCCTGCGTGAGTGCGTGCGTACGTGTGCGTGGGTGCGTGCGTGCGTGCGTGCGTGCGTGCGTGCGTGCGTGCGTGCGTGCGTGCGTGCGTGCGTGCGTGCCTGAGTGCGTGCCTGCGTGCGTGCGTGCGTGCGTGCGTGCCTGCGTGCGTGCCCCTGCCTGCCTGCCTGCCTGCCTGCCTGCCTGCCTGCCTGCCTGCCTGCCTGCCTGCCTGCCTGCCTGCCTGCCTGCCTGCCTGCCTCCCTGCCTGCCTGCCTGCCTGCCTGCCTGCCTGCCTGCCTGCCTGCCTGCCTGCCTGCCTGCCTCCCTCCCACCCTCCCTCCCTCCCTCCCTCCCTGCCTCCCTCCCTGCCTCCCTCCCTCCCTCCCTCCCTCCCTCCCTCCCTCCCCCCCTCCCTGCCTCCCTGCCTGCCTGCCTGCCTGCCTGCCTGCCTGCCTGCCTGCCTGCCTGCCTGCCTGCCTGCCTGCCTGCCTACGTTCGTGCGTGCGTGCGTGCGTGCCTGCCTGCCTGCCTGCCTGCCTGCCTGCCTGCCTGCCCCTCCCTCCCTCCCTGCCTGCCTGCCTGCCTGCCTGCCTGCCTGCCTGCCTGCCTGCCTCCCTCCCTCCCTCCCTGCCTGCCTGCCTGCCTGCCTGCCTGCCTGCCTGCCTGCCTGCCTGCCTGCCTGCCTGCCTGCCTGCCTGCCTGCCTGCCTGCCTGCCTGCCTGCCTGCCTGCCTGCCTGCCTGCCTACGTTCGTGCGTGCGTGCGTGCGTGCGTGCGTGCGTGCGTGCCTGCCTGCCTGCCTGCCTGCCTGCCTGCCTGCCTGCCTGCCTGCCTGCCTGCCTGCCTGCCTGCCTGCCTGCCTGCCTGCCTGCCTGCCTGCCTGCCTGCCTGCCTGCCTGCCTGCCTGCCTGCCTGCCTGCCTGCCTGCCTGCGTGCCTGCGTGCGTGCGTGCGTGCCTGCCTGCCTGCCTGCCTGCCTGCCTGCCTGCCTGCCTGCCTGCCTGCCTGCCTGCCTGCCTGCCTGCCTGCCTGCCTGCCTGCCTGCCTGCCTGCCTGCCTGCCTGCCTGCCTGCCTGCCTGCCTGCCTGCCTGCCTGCCTGCCTGCCTCGCCTGCCTGCCTGCCTCGCCTCCCTCCCCCCCACGTTCGTGCGTGCGTGCGTGCGTGCGTGCGTGCGTGCGTCCCTCCCGCTCCCTCCCCTCCCCTCCCTCCCTCCCTCCCTCCCTCCCTCCCTCCCTCCCTCCCTCCCTCCCTCCCTCCCTCCCTCCCTCCCTCCCTCCCTCCCTCCCTGCCCTCCCTTCCTGCCTGCCTGCCTGCCTGCCTGCCTGCCTGCCTGCCTGCCTGCCTGCCTGCCTGCCTGCCTGCCTGCCTGCCTGCCTGCCTGCCTACGTTCGTGCGTGCGTGCGTGCGTGCGTGCGTGAAGCACACTTCGAGCCTTTCCTACCTACGTACTCTTGTCTTGGCGCTGTGAAATGCGAATGCGTACAAAATGTACTGCGACGAAAGCGCACGTGTGGAAGAAGCCTACCGGTGGGGCTTTGTTGAAGACCTTGCTTGGGTCATTGCAGTTCTTCCCCTGGCAACAGCACGCGTTGAGGTATTCGAGGTCGTCAACGCCGACTTTGTCGTGATAGGCCCTGAAATGTCAAATGCATGGGTACGTATGATGTACCATAGGCACGTGCCAGCTTCTAGAGACTCTTCAGGGCTAGCGAGATTAACACAGCGCACAGGCCTCGGTCGAGCGACACTATCTACTGCAAACCCTCTAATCAGCCCACGTGAGGCCCAAAACGTCCGACTTTCATCCTAAGGTCCGAGTCGCCAAGTTTCTCTGGATTGTCTCTGGATTTCACCAATTGTCTTGCCCTTTGTCTCTGACCTCAGCTACCTAATACATTGTCTTGTCTTTGTCTTTGACCTTGGCTATTAAATTGTCTTTCATTTGTCTTAGACCTAATTCAAATTTCTAATAGTCTTGTCTTTGTCATGTGTTGTCCTTAAATTGTCTCAGACAGAACTGAATTTGCCGCCGTGGCGCAAGTTCATCACCACAAATGAACATACCTACTACGCCTGTCTCTGTCCATCAATTGTTTCAGTAGTTTCCCAGAGTTTGCGGCGCGTTGAATGATGGTGGGTTCAATAACAACATAATATTAATTTAATTTAATATTAACAACAATTCAATATTATTATAATAACAAAAAACAATTCAAAGACAAATATTTTCTGATCTGTCCCAGATGCTCATTTTGATTGTCTTGCCTTTGTCTTGTCTTTCCTACAGCACGGAACAATCTAGATCGTCTTGCTTGGTCAGACAATTCAGCTGGATTCCAGTGTACATTGTCTGAGTTAATTGAACATGGCACATCTGTTCGGCACACCCCCCAGTCAGTGTACGAATACGGGCGAGCGTACGTAGGTGCAGCCGGCACGACGTACTCGCAAGCTGTTCCGTCGTTCATGGTGATGCAGAAGCAAGTGCCAAGCATGCCATGCTTTACGGCATAGCCCGTGGTCTTGCCCACTTGTCTGATGTTGGCGTAGGAGCAGCCGTCGACGACGGACAGGTGTATGTCGACTCTTTTCAGTTTCTTGGCAAGGCCTTCTATTTCTTTCTCCATTCCTTTGCGCATCTCTTCTGTGCATTGGATCGTTTCCTTCTTGCCTGCGGCCTTGTTCAAAGCGTCTTCGTGGCTCGCTACCAGCGTCTTGTCTCCGTAGTGGTAGCACTCGTCCAGCTGAAAGTTGAGAAACAACAAGCTTAGAGCAAAAGCTGTGGTTGAGGATTGGTTGCCGCAGAGGTTTTGTTTAGTGCCTTGGCTTCAGAAGAGTGTAACCCACTGTGCGGGAAGCGTAGAAAGCTCTGAAGTGAACTTTTTGGTGGTTGTCGCCGCCAGCATCTTGTCATCGACGTTGGATTTTGGAATACATACTTACACTACAACGCCAGTGATGCAGTCTCGTCACAAATTCCGCCCAATTGCTGCTTTGTTCTGGCTGATCCAAGAGTGGTTCAGGAAGTTGCTGCATGAACCAAATGGAATGGCTTTCAAGCAGCGTTCAAGGAAACACTGCAGCGGGCTTCCAATTCCTTTTCTCGGAATTGCTATCATTGCACACATCCCCCTCCAACCATCGACCAACCGGTGGAGTAGTGATTCGTGTGGTGGTCGGTGGAGTAGTGGGTGGAAGGGTGGTTGTTGGCAAAGGCGGTGGCGCGGCCAAGATAGGCTTGTTGCAGTTCTTCCCCTGGCAGCAGCACACCTTCCTGGCTCCTCCTTCGAAGGTCTCGTCCCTGCAATGGCAAGCGGTACGGTACACGTGTACTTCACAATACCAATTGGAATTCCTGTAGTTTCGATTAGAGTAACTCATTGTAGCTGAAACTGAAGCTACTTTAGGTTTCTATTGGCCACCCCGTTTCATGCATCTACTTCATGCAATGTATTGCGTGCGACCAGCAACAAGCAGAAGACTGCACTGTATTATGGAATTTCTGACATGGGCCAGTTCACAATGAGTGAATCGTAAGCGCAAGCGCAAGAGAGTTACTTGCGCTGACCGTTCACAATTAGAGCAAGCGCAGCCCCACCGCGTCCTTCACGACACGCCACTGAAACGATTTCTGTTAACAAGTGCTAGCTTGCTCCTGCTCACTCGCGCCCAGCTGGCCTAATAAATGGACGGGCCGCGGTCACTCTGCGCTTGCGCTCGTTGTGAACGGTCTCCCAGCTTTACGCGTGCGCTCTACTTACGGATCCTATAATGCACCTTACTCGATCGTCTATGCTTGTGCTTACGCTTACGCTCACTGTGAACTAGCCTTTAGAGAAAGCGCGCTGGCAAATGACGTTCCTGCCGAACTTCACCAGCCTGGGTGTCGATCTTTAGCGGCGAAAAACCCATCCACACCCCAGAATTCTAACACCGCACAACGAACCAGTTTTCAGTGTCAACTAATGACCTAGGCTTGGGCAAGGACTTCTGCTTACCGGCATTGCTTTCCCTTCTCGGCCGCCTTCGCCATAGCTTTGTCGCAGAAGCAGTAGCCGCTCAGGCCGTGAACAAGCACCCCCTTGTCGCTCCACTTGACGGTGTAGATGGTAGTGCAGCCTTCGGCCACCTTGTCCCACTTGCGCTCCTTGATCTGCTCCTTTGCATTCTTCTTCGCGTCTTTGTCGCACAGCTCCGTCTCGGCACCTCCGGCGAACTCGCCCAATGCCGCCACTTCGCTGGTCTTCGTGCCGTCGCTTTGGAATTTGTGGCACTCGTTGGACGCCTGAACATGGGAATGAAACGTCGGATTCTCCAGCGATCATTAGACCATCGCAACAAAGGCAAATCCTCACAACAAGGCCATTCGCTTCAAGGGTGTCAGTTACGCCCTCTGATCTCAGTTTTGGCGATCGTTTGGTGGATGGACACTAAACTCATCTCGTGGTCTAATGATCAGTATTCCATGGCATACCAAAACAGTAAAATACAAGTTTCCAGCGCCACAGTGATCTAAAGTCTGAATGAGGCGCCAGCGCGTTATTCGCCAGCTGTTGGAACAGTGGAGGCGGTTTTGGCGGTTTTGGTGATTCAGCGAATCAGCAGCTGCAGCAATTTGAGCCTGTGAATGTGATGCGACCATGAAATGTTGCTGCAGTCGCATGTCACTTCATGAACTTTTCTCCATACTTCCCTAACGTCCCGGGATTATGCTCAAACACTAATAATTAGCCAGAGCGGATCGCCCAGTCTGATTTGGTGCATTGTCTCATATTTTCTCGAAAACGGCTCGAAGCTTGAGGAAATTACGGGATTTCCGCTTAAGCCACCTCCCATCTCCATCAAGCCCATAAAATTGTGAGAAGGAGGGGGCGCTTAACGTGAAGATTTACCCCGTCATTTAGAGTCATAATGTTGAACTTAGAGTCATCATGTATCAAATAGGGCGTCGTCCCATTAATACCCTTTTCAATAGGGCGTCGTCCCATTTATACCCTTTCAAAATGGCGTCGTCTCATTGAGACGCTTCTATTGCACTGTGTGCCTGCGGCGAGTTTCTCTGATCCATTTATGGATCAGTTGCCACAATAAGAAACGCTCAGTGTGGCTGCGGCGATTCTTCTGATCCATTTGTGGATCAGGTACCACGAACAAATCCAAGACCAATTGCGCGGATACCCCACCATATTGTCGACTCAACGCAAAATTGGTCACGCACGCTGGCCCTCGTGGAGGAGGTCCTCCAGCAGCAGGAGCAGCTGGCGGCTCCCAGAGATGTGACCGGCGAATCAAATTTGAATCGTTCGTTCTCGAACGTGTAACAAGTTATGATGATCGTTCAAACATCATTCGAAAGCATCATTTCTCCTCTTTACAGTGATGCAAGTCGCATCAAATTAACTGCGGCGCTGCACAAGTTGTGGCTGCTACAAGCCCGTGAGTCTTCCGAAATTGATCAATTTTGCATTTCGAGCTCCTACTAGGCACGAATGGGTCTAGGGTGCTGCAATTTAGCGTCAGATGTGTCAACATATTGGGCTAACACATCTCCAAGTTTCACCCTTCTAGCTTTCCTACAACTTGCTGTGGATGGGGGGCTGGACTTTCGAAACACCCGTACACCATGGCGCACACGCTCTCAAATTTACACTGATGCCAACGTGGTGCCACAGTTTTTACACAAAGCTTGTTACGTTAAGCGGAAGAATCCAGTATAATTACCTTGATGCTGTCGGGACCAGGACCAGGACCAGGACCAGGACCAGGACTAGGACCTGGACCGGGACCTGGGGCCGCAGGTGGCTTGGCCAAGAAGGTTTTATCTGGGTCGTTGCAGTATTTCCCTTGACAACAGCAGCTCTTTCTGTGCACGTTGTCTTTAACGGCCTCCCTGCAAGCGACGACGTTATTTTAATGAATTTCTGAGAAGACGATAGTGTCTGTACGGCGTTGCAAACAATCGTATTCAGGCAGGCGCAGTCTAGAAGCGGCCATTGCCTGTTGTGAGAGTACCTTATTCTTTACATGCACGCACGTCATTCAATACAAAAGGTTTCAGCTTCAAGAGCGAATGGGCGAGGCTGCGGAATAGCAAGAGTTTGGGTCGGCATTGCAGTGCGATGGAGCTTGCGACGCACTGCACCTAATGCAACTGGTGGTGATCGACGCAGCAGGGTGAGCGGAGACACATGGTCGGGCAAACGGCATGTGTTAGGTACATGCGGGTGGCTGGAAAGGGTAGTCGGCTTTGTCGAACAGTCGTTGCAGCAAACCTAACTTACGTGCACTCCTTTCCTTCAGGAATTTCAGGGCAGAAGCAGCCACCGAACATCTCGTGCTTGACAGAGCCATCTTTCTCCGTCGTCCGCTGGTAGATGGCGACGCAGCCCTCCCTCGCCCCCTTGGCGTCATCATCCTTGCAGGTCTTTGGCAGCTTCAATTCTTTGGCCTTGGCCAAGGCCTCCTTGTGACTGGCTCTCGGAAGCCAGGTGTGGATCTTGTAGCACTGCTTCTGAACAAGTCATATCGGCCCAATCCCCAGCTGCATCACCCACCCAAAGAACAAAACCCTGTCTACATACACCAACCCAGTCCAGAGCAAAACAAACGCAGCCCAACCTTGTTATCTTCAGTGGTTGGCGGCACTGTGGGAGTTGTAGCTGCCTTTGTCGTTTTGGGGTCTGCGCCGGGCTCAGGTATGACAGCCGGTGGCGCAACGTCGGCATCTGACCCGAAGTACTCCCTTGGGTTGTTGCAGTTGTCGAATTTGCAGCAGCAGAACTTGGCGACCCCTTTGGGCACTTTTCGCCAACTGCAATTGACTTACACTTGAAATCCAGAATACGTGTGCTCAACCATCGTGAGAACCGCATCTCGTGCCTACGTACTTGCACTCTTCCTTGCCGGTCGCCATGCCCTTGATGCAGAAGCAGAAGCCGCCAATCTTGACGCCGCCCGACTCTTTCTGGAACGCGGCGGTGCAGCCCTCAACCAGCTCCACCTTGCGATTCAGTCCGTCGGCCTGCTCGAGCCCCTTCTTGAGAGCCGCCTTCATTTCGGCATTACAAGGCGTCTCTTGCTTGTTCTGGACGCCGGCCATCGCCGTCATCCGGCCAACCATCGGCTGTTTGTTCGTGTAGAAGTAGCACTTGTTGACCGCCTGAAAGAGGGGAGAGCGCCTATGCCATGATCGACTGTACAACACGGCTGCAATCATTCACAGTCCTGCTTCTAATGAAACGTGAAGGAGCACTCTTCACACTTTCAGAAGACACGGCGTCCGTGTTAAGTCAACAAGTCAGTTCAAGTCCCGTTATGCCATGTTAGAGATGACAATTCTTGCTACCAAACGACAGGCGAGCCAGCATCCAGTCAAAATTGATATTAATTGGCAAGCACCGAGTTGCCTTGAAGCAAATCGGACTTACTGCTTTGGCCAGTTCAAAACCGGCCACACAAACGAAGACGAAGCAGAGGATCTTTGACGGTGAAAAGCCGGCCCATTTTCCTTTGGCCATCTTCTTATCAGCAAAAGACGGACTGCTTCATAAACGCCAAAAGTTTGAATTTTGCCTCTGTAGCGAAGAACGAACTGTTTGGGGCGCAGAACCAGAACTGCGCTGTAGACTTGGAGTGGTCTGATCGGCGGTAGACGGCAGACAAAATGTCGTGGACTTTGCCGCTTGCTATCGCACGACCATACCTAGATAAGCACAAACTTCAATCAGGTTTTTCTATGAGTGGGAAAGGTCAGGCATGCATGGCCTGCCATTTCGGCCATCATCTGAGGTAAGCTGGTGTGAAAGAAGGTCCACAAGCACACTGTATGTGGAAGAAGAAGGAAAGGGAAGAAAGGAAGAAAAAAAAGGGGAAAAAAAAGAGGGAACCGCCAGCACCCGACCCCCCCCCCACCACACCCACGCCCACCCCACTCATTTCAGAAATTAATTTCGGCACCAGGCCCCAACGGAATCCGATTGCGTTACAAGCCGCGTCCTGCGTTGGGGCCGACAGCCAGGCGGTACCCAAGTGGCTGGCATACCACAGGCCGCGTCGTATAGGGCCGCCTACGACGCGAAACATAACACTGGTGCAAAAGCACCCCAAAAAACAGACTTGGCGAGCGGATAAGGGCACACGGTCTGACCAAAGAAACGAGCGGTGTGTGTGACCCTGCTAGCCTTCGCCGGCACCGCACAACCAAAAAAATTTTGCCTTCTCGCGAGATGAAGCCTCAGGAGGTGGGCGAAGACGGCTGCTGGAATGTGTGCACGGAGAAGCTCCACTACGACTACGTGACCAAGTCACTCGTCGAGGGCAAACTGAAACCGGTCATGACGGCCGAGGGGCGCTGGCGGTGCGAGGACTGCGACTTGGACTTCATTTCGCAGCACTACTTTGTCGTCCATGAGAAGAGCGCCGCCCACGCCGTCTATGCCAAGTGCCGGGAAGAAGGCAAGCCGCAGCCAGACTGGATCGATGATCCTCACTTGGACTGCCCGTGCTGTGCCGGGTACGATGTGTGAAACGCCTCCGCCCTTCCTGTCGTTCACCATGCGTGCCGCCGTATCGCTTCGTTTACCGCCGTTCCGCTCCTCGCCTCCGCCGTTTGTGTCGCCGCCCAATTGCACTGTCGTCGCCATTTGTGTCGCTGTTCGAAACAGAAATATTTTGCCTATCTGCTGTCTATAAACCCTTTTGCAACGACTGCCAGAGCATTGACTTTAGCGTTTTGCGCTGACTTTGGTGCCGTGGAGCGTCGCTTCAGCACCCCTGCTTACTGTTTTGTATGAAGTTCAATGCTGCCAGAGCACTGACTTTAGCGTTTTGCACTGACTTTGGGGCCGTGGAGCGTCGCTTCACCACCCTCGCTTACTGTTTTGTATGGAGTTCAATGTTTTCAGAGCACTGACTTTAACGTTTTGCACTGACTTTGAGGCCCTGCGGCGCCTAAACCGCAAAAGAAAACTTGTCGCAAGCACCGCCATCACCTTCGTCTCGTTTTCACGGTTCCAAAGAACCCCTAATTGTTGCGATTCCATCAAGGGAGTCACGAGAAATGGGCGTTTGAATTTGCCTTTCCGCGGTTGCGCGCCTTTCCGCGGTTTGAATTTGCGCGCCTAAACGCAGTTTGAATTTGAGCGGCTTTCCGCGGTTGCGCGCCTTTCCGCGGTTTGAATTTGCGCGCCTAAACGCAGTTTGAATTTGAGCGGCTTTCCGCGGTTGCGCGCCTTTCCGCGGTTTGAATTTGAGCGGCTTTCCACGGTTTGAAATTGGCCGCCTTCTCGCGGTTTGCGCGCCTTTCCACATTTTGAAATTGCCCGCACTTCATTGCGTGTTGCGCCTTTACCTGTGCCCGCCAATTATTCCACGTCGAATTTGCATATTCACAATGTGTGTGTGCAGGCGTTTTCTCTTTCTACCTCATTCTTCAAATTTTCTTTCTAGTAAACTGCAAAAGTCGGAAAGTCTCTCTTTGTGGTTTGGCCTGGTAAAGATGGAAATGATGGGAAATTATGGCTTGGGTTGGCTCCAAAATATGGCTTGGGTTTTTCGAAATTTTTCGTCGTCTCATAGCTCTGGTGGTGGGTGGGTGGCCTGTGCCCTCACTCACTGCTCCAGCTCTGAGATTGGCCCAGCAGAGGAGGAGAGCCCTTCCAGAGGAGAGAGGTGAGCCCGGAATTTAAATTTGCGCCAAAAATGGCGCGCGTCTTTAGCCTTTGAGAGAGAGAGGTCAGGTGGGTGAGCCTTAGGCTTTGAGAGAGAATTTCGCGGATGTTGGAATGAGAAATTCAAAAATTGCGCCAAAAATTGCGCGCGTCTTTTGCCTTGGGCTTTGCTGCCCAAAATCTGCTGTGTAAAAAATCTGCTCCCTAAAGATGGATGGGAGTAGCGTCCTACATGTCAGTTGAAGCCTCTGCACGCGTATTTATGCGCTGTAAACACCTTTTAGAACGTTGATGTCAAGTGACAACTGTGACAACGCATTGAGAAACTGCAATTGTGTTGCGTACTGCGGCGATCTACCTAACATGTCGTTTAGGACCCCTGGCCTCAGCCGAGCGAACCCGCCGAGCGAACCCTATCAAGAGCGCGGCGTGCGTACGTACGTCACGCTCGCTTCGGGCTTAATAACTCGCTCGTCTGACGTCGTAGGGTGGAGTTTGAGACATCGTCGAGTAGCCTGAGGACTCCTCTCGCCATCTGTGTGTTCAAAACTGAAATAAGTTTTCAAACTCGCGCGCTACAGTATCCCAAAGTGGGGTCCATTTTAAGACAAAAGTTGACCAAAGCTAGTCAAATCGCATATCAAAGTGAAGCGCTCGAGCTCCTGAGCACGAATCCGACAACAAAAGGTTTCAAAAGTTTAAGCAGAGAGCTACAGTAACCAAAACGCATCGAAACTGGAAACGACACACTTGCTTCGGGCTTAATAACTCGCTTGTCTGACGTCGCTGGGTTGAGTTCGACACATCAACGGGTAGCCCTCGGACTACTCTCGCGAACTGTGACGTCGAAATAATAAGTTTTAAAAATTGCGCGCTGCAGTATCCTGAAGTAATGTCCACAAAAAGTCAAAACTTTATAGAACCTAGTC
Organism: Linhomoeus sp. GSCO2_2; assembly: GCA_030248115.1. Lineage (NCBI taxonomy): Eukaryota > Metazoa > Nematoda > Chromadorea > Monhysterida > Linhomoeidae > Linhomoeus > Linhomoeus sp. GSCO2_2. The sequence goes on from JASAMZ010010155.1 coordinate 12,316, forward strand.
GAATCGCATATCAAAATGAAGCGCTCGACCTCCTGAGCAAGGATTCGACAACAAAAACTGTCAAAAGTTCAAGCAGAGGGCTACAGCAACCAAAACGCGATAAAAACTGCAGATTTTGGTTTGGTATATCTTGGCGCTCGTGCGTTGCGGAGCGGCGGTCTTGACATCGCTGAAGAGCTCACTGCAAGCCAACATCAAATCATGCTCACCATTAACCTGCAGTTTTGCGTTAGATTTCAGTGTCTTTTTTTAAAATTTAGTCCGAAAAGATGATTTGCTTGGTGTAAAGAATTAAACCTGAGCGATACCAATGTTGCGTAGCAAGACCACTCCAAAAAGTGTAGTCGCAAATAGAGTCAAAGACACTGCTCAAAACCGGAAAGGGCCTTGCTACAATCTCAGTATATATTCAAAGCTCAAAACCACTCCGCTTTTTAAAAGAGACTTGTTTGAGAAATCACTTACCAAGCTTGGTAAGTGAAAAAAAATTTTTTTTTCGATTGGTGAGGCAGATGAAGCTTTTTCTAAGAGGGTCCGAAAAAACACCCTTACCAAAATAAAAAATCCATTTTCCCATGGGTGGAAAGAGATTTGTCAAAAAAATAATTGCGCACCAAGAGACAATTGCTAAGGTGTTTTTGGTGCCTATTTTTTCTCTAGTGCACACTAGTGCACACCAATAAAACAGACCAAAAACACAATTACCATTTCTTATTCGGTATGGTGACATCAATTAGGTTATCTTACCGAATAAGCTAAATTTTTTCAATTACAATCGAAAATCAATTACCGTACCCGATTCTGGTCCGGACTGTTAGGGGATATCGGAAAGGTTTTTAAATACCTCTTAAATGGTGACCAAAGAAGTTGCGAAGGAAAGGGTGGAGGGCTGTACTGTCCGTTAATTGGGGGAACTATCGATGACCTCATGCGCAGAGGTGGTACTGTGCCAAAATTCCCAGGTTCACTCTCATTCAAATAGACTCACACAACAAGTCACTCTGTATAATAAAACAGTTAGGTAAACACTTTGTTTGGTTGACTTCTGAATTAAGGGCGAAACTCACTGGCAGCCATCAATTGTTGGGCTGTCGTCTTTGATGCAGAAACAGTCGCCTTGCAAAGTATTCTTTATACCGTAAAGTCCCGAATGGTGTAGTGTGCGGCACTAGAATCCACTCGGTGAAGATAAAGACCACATACATGTTTGAGCTGTGTCCTTCCTTTGTTTGTGAGTTTACAATGGGTATTTGCCTTAGGTACCTTACCGGGGCCGTCTCGCGGGGCCACTCTGAGGCAAACACAAAACGAACAGGACAATTTTGGGACACCTATGCAGGGCCTCCTGAACGAGCGGGGGCACTTTGAGGCACGCACAAAGCGAACAGGACAATTTTGGGACACCTATGCAGGGCCTCCTGAACAAGCGGGGCACTTTGAGGCACGCACAAAACGAACATGGCAATTCTTGGACATCTATGCAGGGCCTCCTGAACGAGCGGGGGCACTTTGAGGCACGCACAAAACTTAACAGGACAATTTTGGGACATCTATGCAGGGCCTCCTGAACGAGCGGGGGCACTTTGAGGCACGCACAAAACTTAACAGGACAATTTTGGGACACTTATGCAGGGCCTCCTGAACGAGCGGGGGCACTTTGAGGCACGCACAAAGCGAACAGGACAATTTTGGGACACCTATGCAGGGCCTCCTGAACAAGCGGGGGCACTTTGAGGCACGCACAAAACGAACAGGACAATTCTTGGACACCTATGCAGGGCCTCCTGAACGAGCGGGGGCACTTTGAGGCACGCACAAAGCGAACAGGACAATTTTGGGACTCCTATGCAGGGCCTCCTGAACAAGCGGGGGCACTTTGAGGCACGCACAAAACGAACAGGACAATTCTTGGACACCTATGCAGGCCCTCCTGAACGAGCGGGGGCACTTTGAGGCACGCACAAAACGAACAGAACAATTCTTGGACACCTATGCAGGGCCTCCTGAACGAGCGGGGGCACTTTGCCGCACGCACAAAACTTAACAGGACAATTTTGGGACACCTATGCAGGGCCTCCTGAACGAGCGGGGGCACTTTGAGGCACGCACAAAGCGAACAGGACAATTTTGGGACACCTATGTAGGGCCTCCTTAACGAGCGGGGTCACTTTGAGGCACGCATAAAACTTAACAGGACAATTTTGGGACACCCATGCAGGGCCTCCTGAATGAGCGGGGGCACTTTGAGGCACGCACAAAACGGGTAGAACATTTTGGGACACGTATGCAGGGCCTCCTGAGTGAGCGGGGCCACTCTGAGGCAAACACAAAACGAACAGGACAATTTTGGGACACCTATGCAGGGCCTCCTGAACGAGCGGGGGCACTTTGAGGCACGCACAAAGCGAACAGGACAATTTTGGGACACCTATGCAGGGCCTCCTGAACAAGCGGGGCACTTTGAGGCACGCACAAAACGAACATGGCAATTCTTGGACATCTATGCAGGGCCTCCTGAACGAGCGGGGGCACTTTGAGGCACGCACAAAACTTAACAGGACAATTTTGGGACATCTATGCAGGGCCTCCTGAACGAGCGGGGGCACTTTGAGGCACGCACAAAACTTAACAGGACAATTTTGGGACACTTATGCAGGGCCTCCTGAACGAGCGGGGGCACTTTGAGGCACGCACAAAGCGAACAGGACAATTTTGGGACACCTATGCAGGGCCTCCTGAACAAGCGGGGGCACTTTGAGGCACGCACAAAACGAACAGGACAATTCTTGGACACCTATGCAGGGCCTCCTGAACGAGCGGGGGCACTTTGAGGCACGCACAAAGCGAACAGGACAATTTTGGGACACCTATGCAGGGCCTCCTGAACAAGCGGGGGCACTTTGAGGCACGCACAAAACGAACAGGACAATTCTTGGACACCAATGCAGGGCCTCCTGAACGAGCGGGGGCACTTTGAGGCACGCACAAAACGAACAGGACAATTCTTGGACACCAATGCAGGGCCTCCTGAACGAGCGGGGGCACTTTGCCGCACGCACAAAACTTAACAGGACAATTTTGGGACACCTATGCAGGGCCTCCTGAACGAGCGGGGGCACTTTGAGGCACGCACAAAACGAACAGGAGAATTTTGGGACACCTATGCAGGGCCTCCTGAACGAGCGGGGGCACTTTGAGGCACGCACAAAGCTTAACAGGACAATCTTGGGACACCTATGCAGGGCCTCCTGAACAAGCGGGGGCACTTTGAGGCACGCATAAAACTTAACAGGACAATTTTGGGACACCCATGCAGGGCCTCCTGAATGAGCGGGGGCACTTTGAGGCACGCACAAAACGGGTAGAACATTTTGGGACACGTATGCAGGGCCTCCTGAGTGAGCGGGGCCACTCTGAGGCAAACACAAAACGAACAGGACAATTTTGGGACACCTGTGCAGGGCCTCCTGAACGAGCGGGGGCACTTTGAGGCACGCACAAAGCGAACAGGACAATTTTGGGACACCTATGCAGGGCCTCCTGAACAAGCGGGGCACTTTGAGGCACGCACAAAACGAACATGGCAATTCTTGGACACCTATGCAGGCCCTCCTGAACGAGCGGGGGCACTTTGAGGCACGCACAAAACGAACAGGACAATTCTTGGACACCTATGCAGGGCCTCCTGAACGAGCGGGGGCACTTTGCCGCACGCACAAAACTTAACAGGACAATTTTGGGACACCTATGCAGGGCCTCCTGAACGAGCGGGGGCACTTTGAGGCACGCACAAAACGAACAGGAGAATTTTGGGACACCTATGCAGGGCCTCCTGAACGAGCGGGGGCACTTTGAGGCACGCACAAAACTTAACAGGACAATTTTGGGACACCTATGCAGGGCCTCCTGAACAAGCGGGGGCACTTTGAGGCACGCACAAAACTTAACAGGACAATTTTGGGACACCTATGCAGGGCCTCCTGAACGAGCGGGGGCACTTTGAGGCACGCACAAAACGAACAGGAGAATTTTGGGACACCTATGCAGGGCCTCCTGAACGAGCGGGGGCACTTTGAGGCACGCACAAAACTTAACAGGACAATTTTGGGACACCTATGCAGGGCCTCCTGAACAAGCGGGGGCACTTTGAGGCACGCACAAAACTTAACAGGACAATTTTGGGACACCTATGCAGGGCCTCCTGAACGAGCGGGGGCACTTTGAGGCACGCACAAAACGAACAGGAGAATTTTGGGACACCTATGCAGGGCCTCCTGAACGAGCGGGGGCACTTTGAGGCACGCACAAAACTTAACAGGACAATTTTGGGACACCTATGCAGGGCCTCCTGAACAAGCGGGGGCACTTTGAGGCACGCACAAAACTTAACAGGACAATTCTTGGACACCTATGCAGGACCTCCTGAACGAGCGGGGGCACTTTGAGGCACGCACAAAACTTAACAGGACAATTTTGGGACACCTATGCAGGGCCTCCTGAACAAGCGGGGGCACTTTGAGGCACGCACAAAACTTAACAGGACAATTTTGGGACACCTATGCAGGGCCTCCTGAACGAGCGGGGGCACTTTGAGGCACGCACAAAACGAACAGGAGAATTTTGGGACACCGATGCAGGGCCTCCTGAACGAGCGGGGGCACTTTGAGGCACGCACAAAACTTAACAAAGTCAATTTTGGGACACCTATGCAGGGCCTCCTGAGCAAGCGGGGGCACTTCGGGGGTTGGCGTTATACGCGCGCAACCATCGTTGGGAAGAATGGAAGGCGACTGGACGAGATCCTGATTGATGGACGTTAGAGCGTGATCTGGCGAAGAAGAAGAAGAAGAAGAAGAAGAAGGAGAAGAATTCACCCCCCGCCCGTGGGACAAGAAACGCGCCGCGATCCTTTTTGCGCCTGTAACTTTTGCTACACTGTACCGATTTTCACCAAATTTGGAATTTAATCTATTTATGATAAAGTCCTTTAGTGTGTCAAATTTCATCCACTTGCGTTTAGTACAGCCCGAGAAACAAACATCGTGACGATGGGAAAAGGTGCGCGCGGCCTGGATGGAACATATTATGGTTTGGCGCTGCCGCGCCAACCATGATTATACCGTGGGTCGATGGAAGAGACTATTCATGGAACCGGCTTTCCCATTGCAGGGCGCGAGGCGACCCCTCCTTGGTGCCGGAGAGTCTGCAACGCAGTCGGCGGAGTGTGGCAAAGCTGCAGCAGCATCGACCCTCCAGCGGTGGTACGTACTTCTGCAGGTGCTGCTTCCTCCGACCGCGCCAGAGAGCCATCCGGAGGTTGGTATTGGTGAACGCAGGCTATGTATCTGCTACGGAAACTCGGTCAAACTTTTGTCTAGCACATGTCATCATACTAGGTAGAGCGGCTCTGAAACAGTTGTGTGTCAGAGATCTACCTGCATGCACACGCGCAACGAATCCATTGAAGGCGCCGCGGAGTCTCTGAGCGGCGACTTTTCGGTGAATGTTCCCGCGGCCGAGAAAGACGCGCCCGCCGGTGATTACTGTTCAATTCGTCACTACAGGGTGTAACAGAGTTTCGGGCCGATTTGTTTCTTGAATAACTCTTGATAGGGTGCGAATTTTTGAGTGCGGTTTTTTGCATGATGTAGACAACATCCTGGGAAATTGTATGGGCTACATGTCGAATCTTCAATTCACATTACGCTAGCGGCGCAAGCGATTCAAATTTCGGGCTTGTTTCCTAAGGTTCACCAGGTGTCGTCCAAGCCCCGTCCCCCTCTCCACCAAGCTGTAGGAAGGCTAGAACGATGAAACTTGAAGACATGATAGCCAAACGTGTTTACAACTCTGACACCAATTTTCAGCATCATAGACCCAGCAGTGCGCGGTTGGCAAAACGCATGATTTGGCGATTTCTAAACTTTCTTCCTCCTTGATCAGCAGAATTTAGCGTTTAAAGCCGGCAACCACACACAGCTGGGTCTATGATGCTGAAAATTTGTGTCAGAGTTGCAAACACTTTTGGCTATCATGTCTTCAAGTTTCATCGTTCTAGCTTTCCTACAGCTTGGTGGAGAGAGGGACGGGGCTTGGACGACACCTGGTGAAACTTAGGAAACAAGCCCAAATTGTGAATCACTTGCGCCGCTAGCGTACTGTGAATTGAAGATTCGGCATGTAGCCCATACAATTTCCCAGGATGTTGTCTACATCATGCAAAAGACCGCACTCAAAAATTCGTACCCTATCGAGAGTTATTCAAGAAACAAATCGGCCCGAAACTCTGTTACACCCTGTACTTTAGCCGTTTCCAGTTTTTTGGCAACTTGCCAACAACCAAACCACGACCATAGCAGGATCGGAGAGCGCCTCCTCCAAGTGTCGTGTGAAGACGGTGAGTGGCACGGGCACGACCGTAGACGACGACGACGACGCCGATCCCGAGGCTCTGCAGGCCGTCGATCGCTATACGCTCTTGAACAACGACTGAATCGAGTCCTAATGCCCTGATAGATTGTGATACACTGTAGTTGGAGAGGAGATGACGAGACGTACACTATGTATCCCTACGTTTTTGCACGGCTTCGTTGGCTCGCGGTGGCGGAAGAGAAGTTGGGTCTTGGGAACGAACCGCGGATTGGGCGCAAACGGCGTGATCATGGCGCCTACACAATTGTGATTGCCAGCCTCTCCCCCCCCCCCCCTCAGACTCAAACGAAATTAAACCCAGACGACGATATTGTAAAGGACCGGACGTGGAACAAGCTAACATAGGTAGGTAACCATTGCATTGCATATTGCGGGTTGCGGCAGATTGCGCTCACTAAGACACGTCGTGATAGGAGACGAGGGTTTTCACGTGCCCATTATCTCCCTACCTCTCGGTTTCACTGGCGCGCGGTGAACAGACGGGAGGTATCGGGTTTTTCCGAATAGAAGTCCCGGGACTTGTATTTGGTTTTGGCACTTTTTGCGGCTCCACTTTGGCCCCAAATAGAAGTCCCGGGACTTCTATTTGGAAAGATAGAATTTGCATTAGTGCAGTTTGTTTCAACAAAATTCAGCGTTTGCCTAACAAAGGAGCTGTCAAGCTCATCGTACGACTCCCAGCAGTGTCTGCAACACCTCTCCTGTGATTCACAGCCATATTCTCACTTCATATTCACTCAGCCAGCCGCTTTTCAGGGAGTATCAAGGAACTTTGAGCTACTGGCAGCGCAATAATTGTCGATTGTGGATAGTACATTGCGCGTGATTTTGGATGATTCATGTCATCGCTCAGCAAAATATTCGCTCCAAATAGAAGTCCCCGGGACTTCTATTTGGCAGGAAATCTTAATAGAAGTCCCTGGGACTTCTATTTGGGGGGACTTCTAATCGGAAAAACCCGGTAGAATGGGAGGGAAACGGAGTCGGTGCAAAGCAATGCGAACCCGCAAAGTTTCGAACAATTTCAACTGCCGGACGCTTCACCCCGATAGGTGTACTTGTCGTAGTAGTCACATGCGGGTTGACGCATTACACGAGCTACATATTTAACTTCTCGTTTTTAAACGTGAGCGAAACATTTGACGATAACTCGACGTCTGCGCAATCGCATCCTCAGGTCACCCAACCCACCCGATCACAACCTCTGCTGTCCCGTTCCAACGTGATGCTGACTGTTCTGATGGCGCTGTTGTTGCAGTCTGAGCGGGCCGCTTCCCATGATGGCGGCGATGGCCTGGATGCCGGGCAGGGCGATGGAGGCCTGCACGAGACTCCTCTGAGACAGTCTGTCGGGACAGAAGAGACGACAGATCGACTGCCGGAAGCTGCCGTCCACCACCAGGGCCGGATAGAAGTAGAAGCCCACCTGCGGAGTGGAGAGATGGAACGTGCGTGCCGTTTGACAGAGAGTATGTCGTACACAGCATCTGCTTTCCGCCTGAATTCGTGTACAGGGTGAGTCACGCTCGACGCCCGCTGTTTGCAACCCTGTAACTCATGCTCTTGTTAACCGATTAAGCTGATTTTTGGTAGTTTTATAGAAGATACTTGAACTTAAGTCTGTTTAAAATATTGCACGAATTGGTTAAACCGTTCGTGAAAAGATGCAGCACAAAGAGAAACCGCAAAAAATTGCAGTCAAAACGCTGCCTATTGAATTGGATACCGTAAAGTGCCGAATAGAGGTAGCTACCACTATTGTTTCAACCTACCTCTACACTCTACCACTATTTGGAGACTACCACTATTTGGAGACCTACTACAATTCTTTCAATCCTCTTAGCTGTACTCTTGTAAACAACTAAAGTGCCTTTGATTTGCCAAATTTAAGACAGTCTTCTTTAATTTTGGCATGTCTGGACTTGAGGTTGCTCAACAGTCGGCAGTTGACGATTTCCATTCACTTGTAGCGTTGCTTTATGCATAAATGTAGGGTGTCGCTCTAGATAGTGGAAGTTATGTACCACTATTTGGAGACCTACCACTATTGTTTCAATGTGCCCCTACACCCTACCACTATTTGGAGACTACCACTATTTGGAGATCTTCCTCTATTCGGCACTTTACGGTAGCCCCGATCTGGACAAATCTTTGCACAAAATTAGGTTCATATGTACGCACTGTATTCTGAAAATTTCGCCTGAATTGGTTACGGCTGCGAAAAGTAATTCGGAAACAAAGAAGATCATTCACACGACAATTGACGAAGAAGCCCAGCAATGCAAGTTTGGGTGATTCTGAGTTGACTGTTTGCGCAGCAGGATCTGACGAAATGTTCAGCCGATTCGAACCAAACTTTGAGTACTCTCAAGTTAGGATATCTTTATTATATGGTCAAAAAATTGCTTCGATCGGTTGCCCAGACCAAACGTAATTCGCCTGCAAAGAGCGGGCGTCGAGAGCAACGAACGGCCTTCTTTCGGCAAGACGTTGCTCTATCACGCCAAGACGCGCCGTTTGCGCATTTCTCAGTCAATCCTAACCAAACTTTGTACACTTCTAAGTTAGACTGTTGTTTACGTACGCTGCGAAAATGAGCCAAATCGGGCAGGTCTAAACGGAGAAATTGGCCGACAAAGAGCGGGCGTCGAGCGTGACTCACCCTGTACATATGTAGTCGTTACGAAACGCTTGTCGATGAGCGGATTCTGTATGTTATGGATAGATACGCATGATACGATGCTATGCTATGCAAATCGGAACTTCTATAGCCGTTTAAGTTAGGAGCGTAAATGGGGGTCGCGCGCCCCGCTCGCGCGCCCCGTCAGGTCTAGAGAAAAAAATGTGGTCAACAAACGTATGGATGTTGGTATCCGACGTCCTTGAACAGTATAGAATACACGTTCAGGACATTGTTTTTCCTGTGACTGCATAGAATGCAGTTGGTGCCCTGTTTTTTTGTCCTGAATATCGATCGCTGCAGCTGTGGGCAAGTCAAAAGTGGTACAACAGTGCAAGCTGCCGTTTTAGGGAGTATTACATCCTGTAACAGCATTGTTGTTGTGTGTGATGACTGTCAACCATCACCCCTCATACATATTTAGAACACGGATTTTCTACAACACGGCTAAGTACTGTTGCCAGTTGTTTTGAGAACCCATATCTCCATCACTTGTGATCTTTGGGTAATTTCACCTGTAATACATCCATCAATGCTGTTTCAAGAGCCTGTTTTCCTACAACTTTACAAGTGGTGTTGCAAGACTTCCGTACTATATCTGCACTGTGCCATATGCAGCCATATTATGCAATACAAAAGTATCAATTGGGATGTAGTGTCCTACATTGGGGTGGGTGCTGTTTCTCAGTAGAATTTCTCTACAACTGTAAGGATTCATTTTTAATATGCATATCTAGGTATGAATCAATGCTGTTTGGTGTCGTTTTGCATCCTACAAATACATCAATGATGACTGCAGTTGCCTTTTTTGCATAGCAAGGCTGATGTACTTATTGAAATCGTATGGCATTTGTGTTCGTGCATATCCAAGTCACTAAATAGATACCGAAAGGCTGATATTTAGCCAGGTCACAATACGATATGACATGCATTTGCATGCTATGCATCATCAAAATTGACACCAGGATCATGCACTCGAAATTCGAATTTTCAGCATGAATTTGAACAATCCTGTGCTTTGATTGATGTTTGGTAGTGAAAATGGCCTCGACGGAGATTAGTGTGGATTCTAGTCTTGCGCCACAATATAAACATTAACATGTAGATAGAACCATAAGTGGAAGACAGACTGTTAACTGTCACACTACAGTTTTAGTAAGATGCGCCACAGAACCGCATTGATACAAATGTGAAAATGAGGTTGACGGCAGGCATTATGCTGCTGTAAGACTGTCAACCATGAATGTGGCAAGATGCTATTACAGAATGCATCGTCTGACAGTTATGCTACAGTTTCATTGTTATATCACTTGAACAGGATTAGTACAGTACTAAGACAATTTTGAAATGTGGGTCACTGCAGTGACAGTGCTCCAAATAAGAAAACATACACGGTGCAAATGCAGAAATTGTCATATAACTGTAGTGATGGGTTGTTAAGATCAAATCAATGTAAATGGGTCAATATAGTTGCCGTGGTCACAATGGAACACCACCACTACAGTTGTTCAGACAAACACAATAAAACAGCATCGACAACTATGTAGAAGTGACACACCACAGGGACACTCCATTTGTAAGTCAAAAATGTCCATACAATTGTACTGTACCATTTACATGCCCAAAAAACGCCATGCCCTTACATTGATGCATACTTAGTACACCTGAGTCTGTACCAATCTCAGGTTTAGACGTTTTAGACGTCTGTGTCAGTATCAAACTTGGTTTAAGTTTCTAAACCTGGGGGGGTGGACGGTTGTAGAGACCTGCAACTGCATGGTAATTGATTTACGACGCAAAAATAACCTGTAACTGCAGTTACGGCATATTTAGGGATGTATTTTACAATCATGAAGCACTATCATCCCATATAAACAAAACCTATACATGGGCTATGCTGTTAAAGGAAAAACTGATTCTCTAGACCTGGTGGGTGGGGTTCTCTACACCTACATTATTCAGTCCCAGGAGGGTACAGATCTGTCCCCGCTCCTAACTTAAACGGATAGTTTAGTCACAGAGGACAGAAGCAACAGTATAATAAAAATTGCTGCATACATCCACCGTGTATAACAAGTCTCCGTGCGTGCAACGTGTCTCACTCCATGTCAACAGCCACGACACACAGCCAAATCGGGCACCTTGAAGGCGTCGACGGTGTTGAGCAGATAGGCCTTGTATCTCTCCCTGAGGAAAGGTTGGAAGAGTGTCAGCTGCAGATCCACGGGGTCGCAGATGTCGAGGGCCACCAGGTGTGGAATGAGCAGCAGGTAGCGCACAGCGTCGAGCGCCATCAAAATCAGCGACTGCATGACGATCATCGTGGATCGACGCTTCTCCCGCCGATACTGCTTCCGCTCGACCTCACTAGTCGCCCGGTTGCGCCTGAAGTGGAAGTTGAAGGTAACAGAAGCGAAAGCCATATGTATTTGTTGCAACAATAGGTGCTAACGTCTACGGTGCGTACCGCGACCGTTCGAATTTCCCAGAAGGCGACAACGTGATTGCGTCACAGAAAGTAATCTATTACGCCGAATAGATGGCCCACATACACATACCTACATTGTACATACCTCGAAGCTGTAATATTTCCCGCACACACCGCCACCCGCCTGTAGATCAAGTGGAGGAAGATGAGAATGGTTAGGGAGTAGGTGGCCATGCGAATGCCCAAATTCAACTTCGACGTCGTGTAGTCGAACACTTTGTAGAAACGGTAGCTTTGAAGCGCCGACGGCTTCCACGAGTACTGGCCCATATGGCGCTCGATCTCCATCGACAGACAGTCGACCACGACGTAACGAGAGCCGGCGACGGTGGCCAGAGCGAAGGTCGTTGTCAGGGTGAGACGGCGCAGCCAGCCACTGTTCAACAGGCGGCTGAAGAGCGCGCGCTGTCAGAAGCGTTTCAGTAAGAAGATAATCGGACACCGAATGATGATAGGGTGATTATGAAAGTGAATAAATGACTACGAAAGTGAACCGACGACAGCAATTTGTACGTTGTCAGTAGCGGAATAGCGGAAAGTGTTGTTGTTTTGACTTCTCGAAAACGAGCGCTACTCTGCCAAGGACAATTTAGGGACAAACTGAGGACTAAACAAGACAAAGACAATATAGAAATCAGCATGGCAATGGCAAAAGGCAAGTCAAGTTAACGTTCGTGATAAAGGACAAAGACAAGACAATTGGCAAAATCCTAGGACAATTGGCATGTCCGCTTTCGGTCTCCTCATACCCATTGCCGGCGAAGATCTCCAGACATCTCCAGAGGACGGAGGCGAGGGCGAAGACGGACCCACAGGCGACTAGGGCGTTGGTGGCTGCCAAGGAGGCGCAGCCGTAGAAGAAGGCGACCAGCCAGCATCTCCTCAACTGCCGTTGGCTGTAGACGGCGGCCGAGAAGAAGAAGGCCACTCCGCAGGCGGCCGCCAGACAGTCGGTCCAGAAGTCGACGTAGAGCAGCCGCTGGGCCAGCGACTCCGCCTGACGCTGGCGGTAGACGAGCGCCGTCAGCAGCGCCCCCACGAAGCCCAGCGAAAGCAGAGCCATGGAGGGTAGGCAGAAGACGAGGTTGTGGCCGCTGAGAAGGGAGCAGCTGTCGAAGCGGATCTCGTCCCCTTCTTCCACGAAGCACTCGCCCAGCCACCGCTTGAACGACGACCACTCGGAGAGCAGCAGGGCGGCAGACGCGTCGCCGCCGTCGGCGGCGCTCGACAATCCAAGATAGCACCGTGCCTCACTGAATGGAGTTGTTTCCTTTCTTCGGCGCCATTGTTTGTACCCCATGTCTTGTACGGAATGCTTCGACGTAGGTATATGAGGGAGTGTATGGAAGATATTAATAGTTTCTTCCAGACATGGGAACTGCTAATCTTCGACCATGTTCTGCTGCCTAACACGCCTCTACATTCTAGAACCACAAACCGTTGAATGGTGTGGTTGCGAAAGTCGAGGTTGTCTCCGGCCAGCATTCTTGTTCGTCTCGCCAATTCTGTTACTCGGGACGGTCGCTCAGTTTCTCACTTGTTCAGAAAACATGCTCCCTGTCTTTGTTTACTTGCCGAGCGTTGCACAGCGCAGCGCAGACGTCAGAGTTGCCTCGCGTCGTCACCTACCGAAGCCAAGAAAGGCGATTGGCGTGTTATTCGCGGCTCGCAAGAGAGAAGTGTAATGAATATGGGCGCGCCTAAAAGCTTTCCGTTGGACCTCGCCACCGAACTGAACTGGAAGCAGAGATGTGTTTCAATCGCGTGTGGAGGCGGTTCATCGCTCGATTGGGAGTCTACAATTACCGACGAACACGCGGGGAGCCTAGCGACAACGGGGCGGCGAAAAGTGGACGAGTGTCCCCTCCGCGCCGCGAGGTACCTATGTGAAATGTTACACATACACACGCAAAGCTGGCATGATTACTGTATGTGCATGTTGCAGAGTTCGTTCAAAGTGCCCACAATTGGTCTAAACTAGAATGATCTTACCGAAGTTGCGCTTAGCTTCGTTCTGGGTGATCAAGAGGCGCGACCCAGAATGCTTGATTGCGTGAGAGGAGTTGTTGGATCACGTTTTGCTAATCTTTGCTCATGCTCAATCAAAATTCAGACTCACGAGAATCAGTGATCAAAATACAGACTCACGAGAACCAGTTTCGTTTAACATTCGCCAAGCGACAAGCGACACACAGGCACGGTGACACAGAACCACAGACGATCACAAACGCAGTTCCACCAGAGCTGCTGCGGTGCGGCGCGTGGCTTAGAAGAAGAGGCGAAAGAAGGTAGATTACGGCAGGGCTTCACAGGGAGTTCTGCTGTCCCAGGCCGCAGAAGATGGTGAGTCGGCGGACGATGCGCTGGAACTGCATGCCGCCGTAGATGAAGGGGTTGATGAGGGAGTTGGCGATGACGACGACGTTGAGGAAGAAGAAGGAGTCCTCGATGCCGAAGTTCCTGTAAGACTGGGGCACGACCAGGTTCCAGGCGCTCATGACGTTGGAGGGCAGCCAGCAGAGGACGTAGACCAGAATCAGGGTCAGCGTCACCTTGCGCGCCTTGTACTTGGTCTGGCCCCTGCTGCGGGGGCCAACCGAGCGGCGCAGGCCCGCCGTGCGCTCCACGCCCTCCTGGGGCGTCTGCGAGCGACGACAGAGGCGCCGGCAGCCGGTGGCTCCGCTGTCGCTGCTGGCGCTGCCCTCGTCGCTCCTCTTCTTCGACTTCTGGCGCGTCGGCCGCTGCTGCGAGTGCTCGCCGCCGGCGCCGCCGCCGCTGCCGTTGCGACTGGTGTTGTCCAGCATCTGCATGAAGGAGTTGTTGTTGTAGGCGGTGGTCATGAGCCGTTGCTGCTGCAACACCACGGCCGGGGCCGAGGTGCCGCCCTGTTGGCGGGCCAGCAGCTGGCTGGTGGCCAGAGGAAGCAGCTCGGCGTCCACGGCGGCGCGACCGTCGCGCGCGCTGCCGGCGGCCACGCCGATGCCGACGCCGGCGCCTCCGGCCGCCCGACTGGTCGCCGCGCTCGTGGCGCCCCTGCCGCCGCTCATGGGGTACTGAATCGGTCAGGACCGTCTTTCGACAACAAGAGCAAAAGGCAGACTGTTCGACGGAGGACGGCAACGTGTCCTACTATACGATGATGAATTGTATTGTACTATACTCTACTAAAAGTAAACATTTTCGAGCTACATTTATACCATACAGCTATACCATACATACTGTGCCACAATACAGCTTCAATTGTAGTACGACGCGATGCCGAATAGGAGGAGCGCAGTACCAAACAACCTTCGACGTGCCTACTAAACAGAGCGATGAAACGCTTGCGCTTAGTTTCGAACAAGATCAGTAACGAACTGTTATCAGACTAGACAGATAAATAAACGTTTGAACGCCCCCCCCCCCATTTCTACGGATCCTGCAGATCGCCAACATATGCAAGAACACACCTCGGAGTCCAAGTCAAGGGTGGTGTAGACCTGGCGCAGGATGAGCCAGTAGCAGACGGCCAGGATCACCACTGGCGCGTAGAACAGCACCGTCAGCATGTAGACGTCGTGGACGTTCGAGTAGACCATGGTCGTGTTGGTGAACTTCTGCAGTACAGGAGTACCTAGTAACATGCGTCATTCTACCACTCGAGTTCCAGGGTCTACAGTGGACTCACGTGGACGGCTTGATGCCAGATGCGCACGCACTGCGTGAAGGTCTCTCCGCGCTCCGAGATGACGACGACCTTGTAGAGAAATATGGATGGTAGGCAGGACAGCAGGGCGGTGGCCCAGGCGATGAAGACCATCAACGGAACCCGCCGATGGCCGTTGGACTTGGCCTGAAACGGTAGCGGTAGAAATACGGTAGCGGTAGAAAGAATACGGTAGAAATGCGGAGGTTTGAGTCAACTTTTAAGAGGACACAGTTGGCAACAACGACTAAAGTTTGAGTTAGGAGAAGCCTAGTAACTTGAAATCTCAAAACTGTACTGTGAACCTGCAGGGGCTGCTGAAGCGTGTAGAGTCGGTTGAGGGCGATGGCCACGACGATGTTGCTGCTGATGGCGAAGCTGACCTGGTCCAGGTAGCGCATTAGGCGGCAGAGGACGTCGCCGAAGGGCCACTCGAAGGCGATGAACCAGACGGCCATCCCCAGGCAGGGGAACAGCAACACGCTGATGTCCGACAGGTTCAGGTGCAGATGGAGAAGGTAGCCGTAGCTGTCCAGCTTCCGGTTGCTGCGGCGCATCAGCCAGCGCAGGGCCATCACGTTCAGGGGCATGCCGACGGCGAAGCACAACAACAGCAGCACCAGGCAGACCTGGTCGGAAGGGTTGCGCACCGGGATCAGCGTCGTCGTCTCCGGCTCCAGCGACGCGTCCGCAGAGGGCGGACTACTGGCGCGCACCTGCTCCTGGGCGGTCAGAGAGCCCACCGCGACGTCGCCGAAGGAGGACATTCTGCAACATCCATTTTGCATTGGGGATAAATGTTTGCAGCTTTTAAATGGCATGTCCAGCTTTTAATTGGCATCTTGCGCTTTTAATTTCTGGCGACCGCGAACGGCAACAGCGCGCTTTTAATTTGGCAAATAGCGCTTTTAAAACGGCAGAATGCGCTTTTGAATGGCAACTTGCGCTTTTAATTCGTGGAGGAAGCGGAGCCGTGCCGATGGCTCCCAAAATGCAGATGGTGGGGAGGGGATACAAGGGAGGACGGTGGATGGATGATGACTTTCTTGTTACATTCTGTGTATACCTGATTTGGATGGCTAGAATTCACATTGCTAAATCGAATACATTACTAGCCTTTGACAGCTGTATGTTCCTGTGAATTCAGGCTATGCTTAGGCTTGCCCTGCGCCCATAGTGCACAAGAGTCAGTTGGCGCCGCAGTCTGGCGGGTCGAAGCTTAGGCTTAACGCGACCGGTGACCGACCGCGCGCCCTGAAGATGGTGGTCGCGCTAAGCCTCAGCTGAGACCCGCCAGGCGCGACGCCGGCCGAGTTTTAGTGCAAACTCCAAGTGGAATAAACACTACTCCATCTACTTCACCTCCTGCTTAGGCCGGCCGTGCCCCCTCCAGTGTTGTGCCTTTCGTCACTATACTGACGAAGGCGTTTGTTGTCGCCGCGTACCTATGGCCGCTCCGCGCACGAATGCGGCGGGCAACGCCTCAAGCCACAGGGGAGTGCTGTCGGAGGAACTAACGCGCAACACGCCATTTAAAAGCGCATTCTGCCATTGTAAAAGCGCTTCCTGCCACTTCCGAAGATCGGCAGGTAAAAGCTGCTCCTGCAAATTTAAAGCGCTAGTTGCCTTTTTAAAAGCGCTGGGAGACTTAATTAAAATGGCAAAGCATTTCATTAAAAGCGCCAAAAATCGTGACCCTTTTGCGTTGACCAACCATAACACCTCGCAGATAGTTGATATTCACAAACTGAAACATTGCCGCGAAGCAAACGCCACACAAGTTCACGGGAACGCCAGCGGATCGCGTGAACTGACGCTACTGCGCCAGACAACCTCGCAGAGTCACGACTCCGCAGTCTTATTCTTCGGCTGGCCCAATCAGCCAGCCAGCCCGCCGAGCGAAGAAGAGGCGCAGCTGTTTCCGTTAGAATTGATCGCGCTAATTGGGCCTCTCGCCGGCAGCGCGCAACTGTCGGCCTGACTGACAAACAACTGGGACGGCGCGAAAGACAAGGAGAGCATCCATCACCACTGGTTCCTTCTCTCACGTATTCATTGAACTGTCACAGAGGCGAGAGATTTCGTGATGCGTCGAGTCGCCAGAATGTTTCGCCGTGGAGCCGAAGTCAAAAGGACCGTAGTTAGGTATTTGGTATTAGGGGTGCTTCAGCGTTCACTGGAGCCCATTTTACCAGTTCTGCGATGCATTCAAAACGCATTCTTTCAATGAACACAAACCTTCTTCACCGACTGCTCCGCGCCATGATGACAGTTCTTACAACCATTGTAAGTGACAGGGCCTCCCCAAAACAACCCAGCGCTCGCCTAAAAACTGCGAAATTGGCAGCGGAGGCAGCGACACCGTCGAATTTGCCAATCTAAACGGGAAAACGACCGCAAGCAAAACGTCCGCGGGCCTTCCCAGACTGCGCCGGCGAAGAAATTGAAAACGGCCCGCATACCGACCCGTTTCTTTAGGGGGAGAAGCACTCCATCCACTGGGGAAGTACATATGAAGTGACTGAACGGTCGTCATCGCCACATACACATTATACACATACCTACATACACGTATGTAGGTGTGTAGCGGAGCCTCAAAAGTATGTAGATGTTAGATAGCCCTTATTAAGTGAAGTGGAAGTACCTTACATGTATTAGGCGGGGCGGGGCGTAAGAGGTCAAAAGCGGATTCTGCATAAAGGCACTCATACTCGATCCACGGGTATTCACATTAGCAAGTATAAGCACAGGTGTAACATGGTGTTATTCGCTGAGGCAAACCATGAAGCTAAGGTAGACGGTATGTTGACTCAGTTTGACAAGGCGCATCTAGAAATTGCTGAGAGTGCTTTAGTCGCCGCATATGCTGGCTTACAAAGTAATGTGGGTTGAGTTAATATTTTTCGATAACTATGGTACTTTGCCTTTACGCATACACATTGCCACAAGGAGTAACAATTGTTCTAGTGCAGCTGTATCGCACGCACGTGCCACGTAAGCATAAACGTTTTGCTATGTGTTGTGTACCTCGCAATACCCATACGCGAGTCCCTTTCATACAAACATACGCATACGTACGCAACCAACATTCCGCCAAGCGCGAGCCACTCTAACATATGGCTCGTCGCCGCCATTGGCCGACAATTGATAGCGGGAAGTTGGTAATCAGTGGCGGCGCAATTGGGATCTTGTGACACTGCACTTGGCTCCTTTAGAGGCGGTGTTTGGTCGGTTCTAACTATCAATCTACATCTCTTGAGAGAACCGTACATAGAAGGTGCATAAAAATGGAGTTCGCCGACTTTTGTCACTGCACGACCCACGCTCGCTTTAATTGGCTTCTCGTCTCCATGGCCGGAGGCGCCTAGTTAACAGCCTGACTGGAATGGGAGGCAGACTAAGTGAGACACGGAGGGGATAGGCGGGAGATGAGACAGCGATATATAGCTGACGGGCAGACTGGCGAACCCTACCGAAAACAGAAGCCTTACACGTACATAAGGTACGGTACACGGCAAGCAAGAGACTAATCAACACTGATATAGGTAAGGGCGTGCTGTTACAAAATAGTGCGGAACGACTGTACGCCGTACGCACAGCAGCTTACGAAGAACGATTGATGCATTATTGTTGGCAACATGAGGGAAAGGATATTTGAAACTATCTGGTGCTGGCGTACGCATACGCAAACGTGGCTGCGACCTCTTCTGGTGGTCCTCCCTAACACCTCCGTTGAAATGTAAGACTAGAGCGATGGTTAAATCCGAAGAGCGAAGTGCGAACTTCGCACTGCAAAATGCCCAATAAACAGGTCGTGATGACGTCGTAATGGTCCTGCTCTAGCATAAACAGGCTTCCACCTACGGAGGTACCTACCTGGCGTCCTCGTCAGAGCACAATCGTCTCCTAGGCATTGCAGAAACACTCTCATGACAGCTGCTGCCGTCATGAGTGGAAGGGAAGCTGGGGCCACAGCTTGGGTATGAGAGATTCCCGAGCCTATACCTACACACCTAAAGCTTTGGCAATAGACACATTCAGCGTACGTAACAGAGTGACTTTTGCGCCACATCAGCCGCAGCAGAGCCCAGATGGTCGGGCTTCGAGCACATTTCCGGCCGACTAGTAGACTAGCGCATTCCGTAAATAAGTCCGCCAGGAATAGGACCCAAGTCAGTTGAGTTTTCCCGTCCAAAACGAGTCCCAAAGGCCAGATTTGGTGTCAACGATATCGACTTGGTTTTTTCTCCTCTGCGGTCATTTTGATAGACCGAGTAATCGCCAGACCATGCGTGCCGTCCGCAGTTTGCCAAACCCCTCGCCAGAACCGTTGCGTTCACTTCAAGTTGCCTAAAGTACCGTAATAAACCGCGCGTCGAAAAGCGCGCAAATTCAAAGTTGTGCCTGCACGTCTACGCGCAGCAGAACTTTTGTGCGGCGAGAGGTCGGGGATAGCACAATCAGCCGCAAATTGCTAAACATGGCCACATCTTTCGAACTTACATTCCGCGCGGAGATAAGCAAACTTTGTCACGAAGCAACAACATTTTGTGCACCACGAAGCAAGCAACACATTTGGCACCAACGAAACAATCATTTGCACTTGTCACGAAGGAAAAGATCTTGCCAAATCACCCTACGCCCGACCCGACGGCCGTGTTTAATCGCATTCGGCAGATTTTGAGCCACATTTAGCGACAGTTTATTCTCGCTTTTCGCTCGTTTGTGAGGCGCTCCATCAGGCGGCCTCTCAGCGGCGCCGCGCAAGGCTCCCTTCGTCAGTGCGACTTCTTCTTGCTCCTTCTTCTGCCTCTTGTGGAGCGTTCGCGTAATCGCTGGGATTTTGGCCCCTCTGTAGTGTCGCCGCTAGGATGATAACGATGCAGACTGGGTCTTGCGGCATCCTCAGAATCGTTCCCCCAGGCAACGACAGCCGCTTCTGCTCCAGTTTCTGCAAAACACCCACCTCAATTACTAAGCGTTGCCAAAAACATTGTTATGAAGCAAGCGCACGCACGCACGCAAACTGCTGCAGCGACCAACTCGGACAAAACTTGCCTCAAACATACCCTGGCCTCGTGTGGGTCCTAAGTTGAGATTTGTCCATTTCTGATAGAGATGAGCCACTAAGTCGCGCGAAATGGGCGCCTTCTTCGGGTTCTGTTTGCTCCTACTCGCCAGCTAACAGGAGTACTCGATGTATCTCACTTGCCGAGAATCCGCGTAGTCTTGCTGCTTCTTGGCGCTATACTTCCTGACGACCAAAATCCATGACGACGACGTGCTCTGGCTGAATTGCAGCATGAAACTCTTCGCGTCGTCGCTGTTCTCGACACTGCAGTGGATTTCGGCCGATAGTTCCTCTCGCTCTGCCTCGTCAAAGGAAAATTCGACGACTTCACTGTCGCCGTCGTTGGGAAGCCAGAAAGAGTGAAACTAACTGATCACTGAGAAGCTGCAATTCGTCTTCCTTTTCGGCCATTTTCGGCGGTTTGCAGGTATTTATATTGCCCACTCCTGTTATTCTTCCTCAAACTGTTCTGTCTTTACAGCATTTCAAACGGCAAGCATAATGCGCGAAGCTAAGCGGACAAACTAATTTGTGCTATCTTGGCATACTGTAAAACGGTTCTGGCGAGGGGTTTGGCAAACTGCGTACCGTCCTCACGTCATACTCGTAACCACAGATTGATAAACAATGTCAAACAGGAGTTACGCTAGGGGTAGTGTGACCCCAAACCGATTAGTGTGGCGCAGCGACATTGGACAGATTGCCGACCGCTTTCCAGTAACAACCGTCGACCAGAATACAGAGTGGTCCAGCCTAGACGCCCGCTCTTTGGACGCGAATTACTTAATGTACGGTCTACCGATTTAGCTGATTTTTGGAATATATATAGAAGATACTTAAACTTAAAGGTGTGTAAAATTTTGTACGGATTGGTTGGGCCATACGTGAGATACCGCTGCACACGGGAATATCGCACTAAATCGCACTGAAAAGGCCACCAGCTGAATTTGGCAAATCCGATTGGAATGAAACCTTGCACACTGTTAGGTCCAGATGTGTACCCTATGATGTGAAAAAGTCGCGTGAGTTGGTTATGGATGTGAACAATGCTTCAGAAATTACGCCGGTCGATTCGCACAACAATGATCAAAGAGGGCCAACAATGCGGGTGTGGTTGATTCCAAGCTGGTGATTGGCGAGCTGCATGTCGCAAATGGCTCAACCGATTCGCACAAAATTGTACACACAGTTAAGCTACAGTATCTTCTATCCACTTTCTAAAAATCAACTAAATCGGTTGACCATACCTTGAGTAATTCCCCCGCAAAGAGCGGGTGTCGAGCGTGACCAGCAGCCAGATTTCTGCAAGAATATTGGGTTGTAGCGCCAAGACGCGCCAGCCGTGCGTCTCTCCATCAAAAGCAACCAAATTCCGCACACACTTAAGTTAGACTGTTGTCTACCTACGCTGAGAAAATAAGCCAATTCGGATCAGCCTTAACCGAGAAATTCGCCAACAAGGAGCGGGCGTCGAGGCTGGACCACCCTGTAGATGCAGAAAGGCAGTATCTCAATGAAGATAGCCACAAGTGGGACTCAAAGGGACACCGACCTTCTGGGCATCTGTGGTCTCACTCGCAGGCTTTCGAGCGAGCGCACACGCGTCCGCACAAGATTCCCACCCACACACCAAGATCTCTAAGAAGTGAGCAAGCGACCCGGCGCCCTCTATTCGCATTCTTCTTATCGCTCGAAGGGAAAATCATTCTCCTGGTTCAGTTTCAGTCTTTCCTGAAGAAAGAAGTGGGGGGGGGGGGGGCACAAGAAACGGTGTCGACGTCGAGGGCGGCCGAGCCGAGCCCCCGATGAAATTTATTCGGCCCTTGCCTATCAAATTTGGTTATCTCGCGCTCGGTCGGCGCCGGTCCTTTCCTTCTTCTCGACGCAGAGACAGGCTCATTGCTAATTCCACCCGCAAGTCTGACCGGGGGCTCAACTTGTGGGCAGGCCCCCACCCCCGGTGGGGGCTCGCAGTGACTCGGCCAAAGTAAGTGGGCCCGTGTCAAACGAAGCGCGAGAAAGCAAGAGGGAGAGAGAGAGGGGGAGAAGTGGGCCCCGGTTCGCCCGTAGATGTTTGTCGCGTCACGTCACGTCGGCGGCCTCCGCGACTTCCGCCGTAGGTACTCACATGTTTGTTTCCTGTCCAATTGGGGAACTGGAAATAGCAGCAAACAGCTCCTGGCACTGTTGTTGTCGATCGATCGACATGCATGGAGCATGGGTGGTTCCAGACTACAATGGGTCGTAAATTGATGCTTCAAGTGCCTCTGAAAGTTCGTGCAGTGTGTAGTTGCACACCCCAACTCGCTCTTTACGCGCTACTACCGAATATAACGCATGATCCACGGGTGGTTTCCAGAAACGTCCTGGTTATGAAATCGTTACTCTGGCGCTATTTTGTGGCATTTCGGTGGAATTTGAGTCCACCGCTCACTCGCGTTCTACCATTTGAATTTGTACAGCACACGTCGTCGTCTTGTCTCCAGAAGTGGAATTACAAGGCGGAATTGAAACAAGATACAAGAAGTAAGTACAACAAAAGAATCTGAAGCCATTTTGTCCTGCCAGAAAACCGAACCGCCAGCAATGTCGTCGTCTCTCCTCTCCATCTTTCTTCTGGTGCTCTTTTGCTCAGTCGCCGTCGAAGCCGCCGATTCCGATTCTTCTGACGACGCCGCCGGCGATTCGACTGTTCCCGTCGCCGACTCGGACTCTAAAGACCCTGCAGAAGCGGCGGAGTCTCTTCCAGCACACTCGGGCGCTACTGAAGAAGACGACGGCGCTGAGAAGAGCGCAGCAGATTCCGAGAAGGCGCAAAGCGACGCGGCGCCGAAAACGGTAGAGTCGGCCGAGGGGAGCGACGTCAACGGCACGGCGAGCGGCAATTCGACGGGTGTGGGGCTGTACCAGCTCTATCGCAAGATGAAGATCAAGGAGTGGGTGGTGAGTGACCTGCCTTTGGGTGGGAAGTCGCACTCTTCGGTCTGCGTCACGCAGCCCCCCCCCCCCCCGCCCCGCCGTTCTCCCTCTCCAGCTGAGTAGCTACACTTTTCGTGAGGAAAAGATTTTCTCCCAAGTCGTCTCCTCTGCTTCCGACCTGCAGCAGGTCACCTGCTGTCCCCGCCCTTCATTCAGTCTCTCTACCTGCGACTTCCCCCCCCCCCCCCAAGCCAAGTCTTCTCCTCTGCTTTTGACCCCTCCCCCTCCGCAGCACATACCCATTCCCCACATCTTTCCAGCAGCGTCCCTACGTGCACGGTGTGCTGCTGCCGGCGCTGGTGGGCGTGGGCGCCGCTCTCGCGACCGTCTGCTTCCTCTGCTGCCTCAGTCGCTGCCTGGGCGCCGCCGCCAGACGACGACGACGACGGCGCATCAGGGTGAGTTGTTCGTCGATTGACATGGAATGTTTCGAAAATGGCTGTTTTGGGAAAGAGAATGCTTGGTGGTCGATTCGAAGCTCTTTGTGAGGCTGTTAAGTTCGGCACGACTTGCATTGGATTGAGGTGAGGTGTAATGGTAGGAACGTTTGGCTTGCGAGGCGGGAGGGAGGGACTGCAGCTAGTAGGGCCGTCTGCCTCCTGACTTAGCCGAACACGCGCGCAGTCGGTGATTGACACACCCTGCAGAGTGAGTATTGTAATTGGAAAGTTGCAACATCCCTGCAGAACTGAGCGAGCTAACACAGTCGGCTAAGCCACACAGATATAAATACCATGGTTGTGGCTCTGTCTGTTGACCCTCCCCCCCCCCCCCTCTTTCTGTTGACCCCCCCCCCCCCCCCCCCGCCCCAGCAGGGCGCCTAACAACGTGCTTTCGGGGACTCGCAGCCGATATTTGCCTAATTTGCCGTTATGGTAATTTCGGTCGTTGACCGCGCCTCAAATTTGGAAATTCCATTTCTGTTTGTCGTCGGCGTAGCAATTTCCAATACGCCGCATGGAAACGAGCAGTGGCGCTATTCGCGCGAGGGCAACGCGCTGCCATAGAACGCCCAGTGCGCTGCCCATAATCCGTAACGTTCGCTCCTATTCATTCGCGCTCAACGGACCGCGTACGGGGCGAGCTTTGTATGCGCTTCTAGACACAGGTTGTATGTAGCAGCATGTAAGCACATTGGGGGCCAACCGACGCTCTTCACAATCGCATTTGGCAGTACTAGAGGGGTGTTCGTTCCTCGACACTCATTCTGTATCGTTGAAAAGCGTGTACGATTGATTCGCCGCGCACTACCGTTGCGATTGAAATCTTCACTGAAACATCTTTCTGGTACTTCGCGCAATGGCAAGTCTGGGAGGGGAAGGAAGCAAAGAGAACTCACATTAGACTACAGAAGTTTGGATGGCGCTTTAAAAAAATATGTTGTCCAAGCAAATGTCCGATCAATTTATTACTCGATCGCCTCCATTTCATGCACACAACAGTACACGTCGTGTTGCAGCGTTCTAATTAAACCTAAGTGAAACGTTCTTGCGTCATTCTCTCTGGCGCTTCAGAATCTGGCAGACGAGCTGCGCACGGACAAGAAGCAGCTGCTCTCGACCAACGGGCCCGACGACTCAGACGACGAATTTTGAAGGGGTTTTGGAGTGTTTCGCGCGTGTTTCTGCCGTGTTTTTTGCGCGTTTTCGCCAAACAGTGACCAATAGTGGACACGAATATTGTGTAAGAGACTACCTGCCTCAAAGGGCATAGCATCATTCGTGCATACTGCAGTCGCGCTGAATCTGAAATCTCGTGCAATCTTTCTGGCGTTTCTTCGGTTGGGCCAAGTAGTAGTGTTTCGAATCGACGCTAGTATTGTGCTAGTCGTGTACTCCCATCGTTCGTTCGCTTTTTTCGAAGCGCTAGCTCCACTTTTGTACCAAAGACGCTGTTTCTGTGATTGGGTTTTGGCCTTCGGTGGGTTGGATCTCGGTTCTGTTCTGCAGGGTAGCTTTACAACGAGAGAAATTTCAAGGGTTCTCTGAAAGTTTTGCCGTTTGGTCTTCTTTGGTGGTATGCTGGTGAATTGCTCCTTCTGCTGGGATACTGTACCTCTGTGATCCCTTCGTTCCCTCGTAAACTCTTTTTGTTTGGTTTGGTTCTATGGTTCTGGTATTAGGTACTTTGTCATCTTGCGCACGCTTGTCGCATACCCGTACTTGTGTCGTTGCGTTGTCGTTTTGGTGCTCCTTCGAGTTTGGGTTCTTCGCTAACTGCACAACATTGGGATCGAATGAGTATAGACATTTTGGCAACACACAGCTAAAGCGGGCATCCTTGGGACGATTCACCAAAGACGACGCGTAAGCAAGGAACGGGCGAGCGAGCACCTTTTGTGCTCCGAGAGCAAACAGTCACGCAACGACAACGTGAAAAGACGAACGAAGCGACTGTGCAATCGTGTGCCGTCCACCCAACGACTACACTTCCTGCAAGGCAAGCGGTAATGTAGGTGCTGCCCTACAAAGATTCCCGAATTATGACCCTTACTGCACGCTTTTCCCGAAGAGCGTTTCATGCAGTTTCTCATAACTTAGTCTGTTGACAAACGCAGCAACTATCGCGAGTGTTGTGGATCCAAATTTTGAAGAACAACTGGTGCTCCTAATATGCGGCCCTTGAAACATTTGCTTTGGAAGTAATGCGCAATTTCACCATCATCATCAAATCGACGTCGCGCCTCCCTCCCTTCGGGGAAAATGACGGGTCACATATAAAACGGGACACGTCACATATGAATCGGTACTTCCACATATATTCTGGAACTTGCGCATATAAACGGCACTTCCACAAATAAATTGGTACTTGCGCATATAATTTGGTGCTTGCACATATATTTGGGTACTAACGCATATTAATGCTTTTGTAGGCGTAAACGCGTTCATGATGGGCAGCGGCCGTTAAAATGAACCGATTGCACTTCTATTGGGTATTATCAAACTGTAAATTGCATTAGATTACATGTGTGAAGCAATTGCCGTCTCGCATTTCGTTACATTTCTTTCGGACACAGAATATTCCTTCCAAATCAGGCTATGCTTAGGCTCGCCCTGCGCCCACCATGCACAAGAGTAAGTCGACGTCGCAGTCTGGCGGGTCGAAGCTTAGGCTTAACGCGACCGGTGACCGACTTCAGGGCGCGCGGAGCGCGCCCTGAAGTTGGTGGTCGCGCTAAGCCTCAGCTGAGACCCGCCAGGCGCGACGTCGACCGAGTTTTAGTGCAAACTTTTGGTGGGATGCACACTCCCCATATGCTTTGCCTCCTGCTTAGGCCGGCTGTGCCCCTTACCAGCTAGCGCTTGCGACAACCTTCACTTTGAAGACGGATTTTGCCTCGTCACCAGACACACACAAGCGCTCGCTTGCTGACGCAAACACTCTAATTTAGTTCGTATGCCAGTCGATTCTCTGTAAGCTGGGGTACAGACGCGCCGAGCGGCCGATTACCTATATGTGAAAGTCACGATTTATTTGCGATAGTACCGATTAATATGCGATTGTGCCGATTTATATGTGATTGTGCCGATTTATATGTGCAACTGTTGGGTATTTGTGGTAGTGCCGATTTATATGTGACAGTCCCGTTTTGTATGTGCCAACACCCGAATTATATGTGATGAGTGCCGTTTTAAATGTGATCCATCCCGCCACCCCCTCCCTTCGGTGTCGAGATAGCGAGCCGGCCGAATAGCGCGTGCCAGCGTCGTCGTCGTCGTCGTCTCATTCCACAGCCAGATACCTACCTGCCTTACGTCCACACGTCCACACAGGTGAAGTGAGCCGCCAGATAGGGGCGCGTCTTTCGGTCGTTCCGGGCCGCTTGTGTCAACAAAGTCGCTCTCTCCTCTGACAGCGCGGTGGCGCGACGGCTACAGGCCGCGGCGCGGATCGAGTGTAGTGTCGCATCGCGCAAGGGCTATGGGTCCCGGTTTTCTCTGCGTGCCGCTCCAAGTCTGCTAAGCAGTCGTCAATGCTGTGCGGGGTGTCGAGAAAAAGCGGCACTGCGGCCCCTGTCATGTGGGCACGTTCCTGGGTGTTGCCGAGCCAAAATTCCAGCCTGCAGAGAAGTGAGCGCGTTTGGAGCACCTCTGAAGTCTGTCTGTGGGCGTTGCTCAGTCACACATAGAAGGAGCTTAGTATGTATGACTGGCGCGAGATAGTGGCGCACGACCATGCACAATGCTTCAGCTGTACTAGCTTAGTCACTGCAAGCGCGCAGAACTCAGCTCAGGCCTATCAGTGCGCAGAGAGTTGTTTGCGCGTTAAGTAGCTGGTTGGTGTTTCTTAGAGGCAGAGCGAAACATTCGCTAGTTCCAGTCACAACAAAACAGAGAAAATGTCAACGACGTTGCCGTCGAGCTACGCTTGGCTGGTGCAGATTGCCGTGGGCTTAATCCTGGTGTCGCTTGGGGAAGTCTCTGCACAAGCCGCGACAAACAGAGACATCAGCAGGAACAGGAACGATGCTTACTGGGGTGAGATATTCAGACGCGGATCGATTCTCCGCTCATCGTTAGTCCACAATACGACCCTCGTGAAACATCTATTTCAGTCGACCCAAACGACGGCGCCAGGTACCCGAGCAGGGACGCTTACTACCTGCACCGCTTCTCTCCCATCAGCTGGGTCGGCTGGGTCTTCATCGTCGCCGTGTGAGTGAGAATCAGTTAGGTACTCCCTATTCAGTTAATGACGAGGAGCATGTGCCTTCATTCCATGACCTTCAACATGTGTTGTGCAAGGCGATCGCTGTTCACGAGAACGCTATGTAAGTTTGGAGACAGCTACGTACCCATCCATGCATAAACATATACATACATACCTGCTTCCCGCACGCATGCACAAGACATCGAGCGTTTCACCATGATAGCAAGACGAGGCCGCTCCGATCAATTCGCAAACTTCTTCCATTCCAGGGCCATTCTTTTTCTGGCGCTGATCGGCGGCTCCATTCTCTGCTGCTGCCTCCTCCTGCGCCGCAACCGGCAGCGAATGGCCGTGGGAGGAGGAGTCGGCGCGGCCAAGCCGGCGCCCTTCGTTGCGCCCGACTACCGCTACAATCGGGAACCGGCCGCGCCGCTCTATCCCAAGGACAACATGTTGCCCGCCATGGCGCCGGCGCCCGCCAGCGCCTTCGCCCCCACCACCTACAGCTACAACAACTACCCGCCGCCGCCCCAGCCTCATACCCCAGTGGCTGTGCTGAGCAGCCAGCCCCATAGGTGGGTACAATAGGTACAACAGCTGCTGAGTAGTGGACTTGGCCGGGTTACCTACAGTTAGAGACAACATATCACTGACGCGGATGAAGCGTTCGGCCGCTATCGGAGCGGACGCTGGTCGACGGCTATGATGCGCGTGCAATCTCAGAATGAATTTTCAGCACACACAAAGCCGTTATTTCCTTTGTGAAACATCTTTGGTATCGAATGTCTAAACGTTACGATTTTTTCGCCCGGCCTCAGCCGGGCGAACCCCTACGAGAGCTTATCGTCCGTGCGTCCGTGCGTCCGTTACGCTGTCAGATCTCGGCGTCGGTAAGTTGTAGGAAGGCGGTCTTGGGCTCTACGGAAAGCTCTCGACTCACTGGTAATGTCGCAAAAGACTTTGAAATTCAAACGTTTGAATTGCGCGCACTACAGTAACCCGAAGGTTCAAACTGAAAACGGCTCTAACTCGCTCGTCTTACGTCGTAGAGCGGCGCGCGATAGGCCAACTAAAAGGTCTCGACGTGCGCTTTCGCTTGGCTTTAAAAGTTTTCTTAATTACGCAAACACGCAACACGAAAAGCGACATTATCGCGTTTTTCGCAGAAATGGCTCTAACTCGCTCAGCGTGCGTCGTACGGAGATGATCTTGGGTTGGTTGGATAGCTCTCGACTCACTGATCATTTGTTCTTCTATTGGTCGAAACTCAAAAGTTTGAATTTCGGGAGCTACAGTAACGCAAAACTTATCTAACTCTCTCGTCTTCCGTCATAGAGAGACGATCTTGAGTTTGTTGAATAGGTTTCGGCACGCTGATAATTCCGTTAAGAGGAGTCGAAATTCGAAAGTTTGAATTGCGCGCGCTACAGTAACCCGAAGGTCCAAAACGCAAAACGGCTCTAACACGCTCGTCTTACGTTGTAGGGCGGCGTGCGATAGGTCAACTAAAAGGTCTCGACGTGCTTTTTCACTTGGGGTAGAAATTTTGTTCCTTACGCAAACACGCACCACCAAAAGCGACATTCTCGCGTTTTTAGCATAGAAATCGCTCTAACTCGCTCAGCGTGCGTCGTAGAGAGACGATCTTGAGTTGCTGGATAGATCTTGACTCACTGATCATTTGTTTTTCTATTGGTCGGAACTCAAAAGTTTGATTATCGCGAGCTACAGTAACCCAAAGGTTCAAACAGCAAATCAGCCCTAACTCGCTCGTCTTACGTTGTAGAGCGGCATTCGTTCGACCGTTTGAAAGCTTACGTTGAGGCAGTTGTTGAACGGGCATTCCTGAAGAAATACGTTTGTTTTTTAAATCCTTGTCTTACGAACAACTTTGTCTGCTAAAAGAATTAATCCCGGGCGATCCCAATGTTGCCTTGCAACAACCGCTCAGAAATGCGTGTGTCTTGCTCAAAAAATTAATCCCGGGCGATCCCAATGTTGCCCTGCAAGAACCCCTCAGAAAGGAGCGTGTCAAAAGTAGCGCATGAATAGTGGACTCCGGGCGGGCGCGCGTCATATCGGAAAGGCTTCGAAATACTTTACAAAAGCATCCACTCTTTTACTCTTCCACTTTAAAACACTCACAAACCGCTCTGTATTAATAAAACAACTCAACTTTTTTAAAACCGCTTGTTCTTCAGGCTGGAGGCCCGGATGGACGCCGACTACGACTACGAGCCGCCCACCAAGCCGCTCGTCTCCCTCTCAGCCGCCAACAGCTTCAAGCACACGCCCGTCTGAGTTCCTGCCTTTCCCTACTGGCGACGACGGCGCCTGCCTGCACTCTGTACTCATGGAACAGCCACTCACAGTGCGCATACAATGGTGATGCCGCGGTTTGTGTTGTTCTGCTCCAGATGTACTTATCGCCGTTGTATACCCACCGTTTTAACTGGTGCGACACACGACGACATGATATGATTCGCGCTAATCACCGGTTGGTATTTCTGTGTTCTTCAGAATTTCTGTTGTAAATCGAACCATCGGCGACTCTGCTTCTGTATGGCGTTTTGCAGTACTGTAGCTGCGAGATACCCAGTAGTGGGTTATAGTTGTACGGAGTAATTGTCTAATGAGTTGTGGTACTGTATGCAGTCGCTGTACAAATCGCCCGTTTGTTCTTATTTCATGTGTGACGATTAATTGTACCGCAATTGCCCAACAAAGGTTCGTAACAATCTAACAGTGCTTCTTGAGTTCCCGCTGATTTGCTACTGGTCGGTTACAGCAACAATATTGACGCACACGCTGCCCCCCTAAACATCGGCATGCACTGAAGAAGCGATCTCCAGACGAGTTGCACGGCCGATACACTGCTGGAAAACAGACTCGACCCGAAAGAAGACTGCGCAACAACCTTGTCTGGGAAATCACTGACAACCAAAAATATATATAGTAGAGGCTTTGACTCCTCCCTGAAGCATCTCCGAATCGCACATGTAGTCACACTATTGATTCCTCCAGAGTAGAAGCTCGTATGGACGTCGACCGACTGCCAGTCGCCCGCCAGCGCCCCCCACCACCTGCAGCTACAACAACTACCCGCCGCCTCTGGAGCCCCGGTCGCCGTTCTGAGCAACCAGTCCCATTCATCGGTGGGTAATATAATCGATGCAAAGTTGTAGTTCGTTTGGGCCGGTTAGGGGCCGATGACGCGAATTGTAGATCAAGAAACAATCCAGTTCTTGTTTAGATGATTCGAGTGTCCTGCGCGTTTCGTGCCCGTATCAACTTTCGACGAACAGTGCCGTTCAAAGATTTTGCAGGGATAACACACTCACAAAAAAAACTGAAAGCCATGCTCACCAGTGGCTCCTTATGTCCTTTGAGAAACATTTTTCGGATCGAGTTACGGTCTACACAACCACAGTAATAAGATTTTTTCAGACTGGAGACTCGGATGGACGCCGACTACGACTACGAGCCGCCCACCAAGCCGCTCGTCTCCCTCTCAGCCGCCAACAGCTTCAAGCACACGCTCGTCTGAGAGCACTGAAGTCTACTCTTGGAACTATCACGGAGTGTATAGTGGCGTTGTCGCCCTTTCTACTGTTCTACTCTACAGTTCGTAATTTCCGTCTACACTGGCGCGACACACGAAAACATGATTATGGAGATACGATTCGCGCTGAATAGCCGGTTGGTATTCCTGTCGCTAAAAAACTTATATACCAGGTAGCAGATTTGGTGTGATACCCCCGTTCGCGTATTTGATGTACTGTACAGTTCAGTGGCCGCCATATGTTTCGCTTTGTTTCTGGAGTGACTGATTGTAAAAGCCGTCGTTGGGGAGTGCACATGCACAACAGTCACTGTGAGTTTAGTCAATCTCTGAGCGGCCATGCGACGCAAAAACGGTAATGGCGTTACCATCAGCCCGTTTACGCAACAACAAGCGAATAACGGGCCCCATTTTGTTCGTGGGTCGAAACAATTTGTGCGTTTGCCACTGGCAATCGGAACCTGAAACATCATCGGACTGCTCAATTGCCACCGGAGTCACACAAGCGGCAGAGTCTAAGTACTGCAAATGTCGTTGTCTGTAATGTCGTTCAAAGTTTAGGGTGGACTACAGAGGCAGAAGCGAGAAAGGAGCGCCATGGGGAAGTCCAAGAAGTTAGACATCAGCTGCGTCCCCCTGAACAGATTGTCGGACTGGTCCGAATATTGAACAACAGTCCAGACACCCCCACAATGGCATGGTATCAACTCTACAATATGTTTCACGATTGACCTAATGCAATGACAATCCTTCGGAATAGTGTTGTAATTCATGCGTGGTCGACATGTGTAAAGCTCACGTCACGTCAGTTGATGCGTGTTTGTTATACACGGTAGGGGGTCGAGCGTTTCACAATGGTCTCAAGAAGACCAGACGAATCAATTCATTCGTTGGGTTTCACCGTGACCGTGGCAGAACAATCCTTCCTGGGCCATTCTCTTCCTGGCGCTAATCCTCTGCTGCGTTCCTCTGCTATGTATGTACCTCCTGCTTTCGACATCGACGCAATCGACAGCGCATGGCCGTGGGAGGAGGAAGAGGCGGCGGCGCCAAACCGTCGACCTTCGTTGCTGCGCCCGACTACCGCTACAATGGTGAGACAGCGGCGCCCCTCTACCCAACATGTTGCCCGCCAGCGCCTTCGCCCCCACCACCTACAGCCACAACTACCCGCCGCCGCCCCAGCCTCATACCTCAGTGGCCGTGCTGAGCAACATAAGTGGGTACTACGTATAATTGATGCAAAGCTGTACTGGATTCGGACCGGTTAGGAGCCGATGACGCGAGTTGTAGCTCAAGAAGCAGTTCTTGTTGAGATGATTCGGGTGTACTACGCCTTTCGTGTCCGTACCAACCTTCGACTAACTCTGCTGTTCAAAGATTAAGCAGGGAATATACGTCCACATAAAACTGAAGACTTCTGAACACTAGTGGCTCCTTTATCTCCTCTGAGAAACATTTCGGATCGTGTTTTCACTTCACAGAATCCCAATATCGGTACCTAATAATATTTCGGGGATAAATATTTGCAGCTTTTAAAATAACACGTCCAGCTTTTAATTGGCATCTTGCGCTTTTAATTTCTGGCGGCCACGAAATGCAGCGGAGCGCTTTTAATTTGGCCGGAAGCGCTTTTAAAATGGCTGAATGCGCTTTTAAATGGCAACTTGCGCTTTTAATTCCGTGGAAGCTGCGGCGCCGTGCCGATGGTCAACCAAAAGACAGACGGTGGGGATATAAGCAAGCGCACTGAATGGATGACTTTCTCGTTGCATTCTGTGTGCATTCACGCAACTTGGATGTCCAAAATTCGCAGTGCTTGATTGAACATATTGCTATCCCTTGACAACGTATATTCCTTTGAATTCAGGCTATGCTTAGGCTCGCCCTGCGCCCACAGTCCACAAGAGTCAGTCGGCGTCGCAGTCTGGCGGGTCGAAGCTTAGGCTTAACGCGACCGGTGACCGACTTCAGGGCGCGCGGAGCGCGCCCTGAAGTTGGTGGTCGCGCTAAGCCTCAGCTGAGACCCGCCAGGCGCGACGTCGACCGAGTTTTAGTGCAAACGGTAAGTGGAATAAACACTCCTCCATGTAATTCACCTCCTGCTTAGGCTGGCTGAGCCCCTTCCCTGCTTTGCCCTGTCGCGCAAACAGCGATGCCCGGCCATTGCTGCGCGCCATGAATATGCAAAGCCGCTACCTGCCGTAACTCGACGGAGAGGGCTGCCTTTACCCCAACCTCTCCTCCGATTACCTAGCGGAGTCGGCCACCCAGTCGGTAGCTGCAGATCTTATTCCACTACCGTTGTCTCCTCACATCCGTTCGTCGAC